>PNEQ01051390.1:0-13443 GCA_003012365.1 Medauroidea extradentata
AACATGTCTACACATCAACATGTCTACTCAACAACGTGTCTACACATCAACGTGTCTACACATCAACATGTCTACTCAACAACGTGTCTACACATCAACGTGTCTACTTAATAACGTGTCTACACATCAACGTGTCTACACATCAACTTGTCTACTCAACAACGTGTCTACACATCAACGTGTTTACCCATCAACGTGTCTACCCATCAACGTGTCTACCCATCAACATGTCTATCCATCAACATGTCTATCCATCAACATGTCTATCAATCAACATGTCTACTCAACAACGTGTCTACACATCAACGTGTCTACTCAATAACGTGTCTACACATCAACGTGTCTACACATCAACATGTCTACTCAACAACATGTCTACACATCAACGTGTCTACCCATCAACATGTCTATCCATCAACATGTCTATCCATCAACATGTCTACTCAACAACATGTCTATCCATCAACATGTCTACTCAACAACGTGTCTACACATCAACGTGTCTACACATCAACATGTCTACTCAACAACATGTCTACACATCAACGTGTCTACACATCAACGTGTCTACACATCAACATGTCTACTCAACAACGTGTCTACACATCAACGTGTTTACCCATCAATGTGTCTACCCATATCTTTCTACATGAACTTTCAACTTTTTAACCTTTCAACCGCTGAATCTTTAGACTTATCAACTCGCCATCGTAGCAACCTATGACGTATGCCCTATGAATGTATCAATTTTTAATGTATAAAACTATATACGTAAAAAAATGTCAACCGATCGACCAGTCGACCTGTTTAACTAAAATAGGTTAATGGTTTGATAAATTAATGGGTTGATTAATTGATACGTTTATAGTTTAATGATTCAACAGTGTAAGTCGGTTTGTGTTATGACAGGTTTTTATTTTCATTAATTCGTACGTTAATACATCGATTGGTTTATAGTTTGATAGGTTATTAAGTTAAAACGTTGGTAGTATTTCGAGTAGATAATTGAATGGATCGATAGTTTTACAGGTAGAGAGTTTGAAAGTCTAATACTCTTATATGTGTATAGTTTGATAGTTTAATTGTTGAAAAGGATAATATGTTGGTAGGAGGATAGGCTGAAAGTTTAATAAGTTGATAGTATGGTTGGTTAAATAACAATTACCGTGTATATCGGAGTCAGAAAATTTTACTGATTACCAGTTATATAAATTTTATAATATGTTCAAACTGAAGCAGTTAAAAACCACTCGTATTCTGTACATATTTTCACTGATTCCGATTAAGAGAGTTTATAAATGTGTATCATTATATAGGTTAACTGAAGATGTAACGACTTCCCACATATTTAATGTTTTTAACGACTTAATCGGTAATGAGTACGTTGAGGAAAAATTCGCGAACTCAATGACCAGCATGTTAGTATCTGTAGTCATCTGAATACTCACGCCCGAACCATTTGTCTGTTAGCTGCAACTCACTGGAACAGAAGACGATGAACAAATACACGAGGTTTAAATATTAATTTAGGACAGTCGATTCTAACATGCAGTTTTTGAACACGAGAACCGTCAATTTCCTTAGTTTTCAAACGAATACCCATTTGCAACCTGTGAATATTCGCTGTTTTCTATTTAGAATGTACCTGTGAGCGAGCAAAGACGGATTTCTTCAGAGGACAGTCCGATATTCCTAGCTGTGTATACAGGATGTTGAGAAACAACTTCATAGTTACAGTCATGAACTTTTGGCGAAAAGAATATTGCCCCAGTTTGTTTCAGTGTCTTATGTTCACATCTGCAGCTCTGCTTCATGGTTATTGGCTGCTTGGCTCTGGGAACTGTGCCAACAGGAACAAGGTTTATATGATCTTTGAAAGATTTTTGCAATGGGGATGTATGACAAGATAAATATTCATGGATATACGCCATTGCTTGCGAATGTTGCCAAGTCGCATATAAACCCATAAAAACATAAAAATACAAAGAAAATAAAAAATGCAACAACATTACGAAAAAATTAATTAAATCAGACCAGATATGGTCGTTGTCAGCATACACATAGATAATTCCAGAATAGGAATATAGTCAGTATATGATAATGACTAACAACAACAAAAAATAGATAGAACAAAGTATATGAACAGGACAACGTTGATGGACAATAAAAAACGACGAGGACAACACAAATGAACACAGTGAAAGAAAATATTGTAGGCGAGACAGCACAACGAAAACAACACAGACGAAGATAGCAGGTTCTCTTCGACGACAACAGATGCGACATGATGTTGTTGTATTTTTTATTTTCTTTGTATATTTATGTTTGTGTGGGTCACGGTCGTAGAAGAACAGGTCTGGACACTCGCCTATCTAACAATGTATTTTGCTTCACCTCCTTGTTGTTTGGCTGTAGTTCGTCAAGTTACCAAGAATGTTGTGCTTTATTGGCGCTGCAATCAGAGCGGTCGGACTCAAACTCCATCCACTTTTTTCCATTGTTAAAATTATAAAGTAAATAATGATTGCTGGAGCCTTTTCTTAAATTTGTGTACGAAGGAAGTATTTCATAAATTGATAAAAAAAATACGTTTTGATAAATTGTTTATCTTTGTGGGGAGGAAGTGGGCGGAGTTTGAGCCGACCGCCCTAACAGCAGAGCCAAAAACAAGGGAGTCAAGTTTCCAGGCGAGTGTCCAGACCTGTTCTACGGCTGTGGTGTGGGTTTACCTGCGACTGGACAACATTCGCAAGCAGTGGGGGATACCCATGAATACTCATCTCGTCAGGAACAAGATTGCTGCAACGTCACACGCCTGTGATTTGTGTGTAGAACCTCAAGACACGTGACAGTTCAAACATACAGTTACTGTCTGTGAAGCAGAACTGCAGCTGTGCACATTAGACACTGAAACAAACTGACACGATATTCTTCTCACGAAATGTTCATGGCTCTACTCATAATAAGTTCACCACATGAATCCTATGCTAAATTAAGACAAAAATGTTAGTGGTCAAATGTTACCGTAAACCGGGGTTACTTTGACAATTTTCGGAGCTACTTTGACTGTTCGAAATATTAGTTTTTTGGTTATCTGGTAAATAAACGGATAATCTGAGCCGAGTATTTTAAATAATTCCTTTTATCCTTATAGCTAGTGTTTGAAACTTTCGTCACTAAACAATATACCATTAAAAATGTTCCAACGGATCACTGTAGTTAGTCCCCTCTTGCACTTCACATATATCTTATTTATCTTACTATAGGTGATTCGGAATAAAGTGAGCACTCATAAAAGCCCTGCTAAAGTTCTTTTTTCTGTTAATTCATATCTTTCCGCGTGTAACGGCTATCGACGGGAAATGCCTAACCTCTCTGGACACGTCACTTTATGTTTGCGCGTGTGAGATAAATTGTGCAGTCTGTTGTTACCTGTGTAGATTAATAAAAACAAGTTAATTAACTATGGGAAATACGTTTATGTCAGTTTCTTTGATTTATAACCAGTATTCTTATATTTAAATATGAAAATGTATGGAACTATATTGCGTATTTTCGGTGCCAACCAAATAAGCAGAATGGCACCCATAGTTAATGTTCAATTATATGCAGTAATGGTAAGTAATATTTTTCAAAAGATAAATTTTAGTGCTCACTTTATCCCGAATGGCTTATTCTACTGTTCTGACTTGCATGTTACGGGAGAAGGTCAAAATCCCCCAGCATTCTAAACATGATTCTTTGTTTACTTGACGTAACATACAGAAAATAATACCTCGACGTGAAGCGCAAGAATGGCGTTTCTCAGTGCAACGTTGTCGTATCGTGCATGTTAAATGCCGTACTACATTTTGTCATTTACTTGTTCGTGTCCAGTTGAGCCCAGGATTTTAGTGGTGTGCATGTTGTGCGTTTGTTTCTGGACACCCTGTATGTTCCAGGATTGTTAGGGAAAGCAAGGCAGTGTTTGATACACGGCGCTGTTCCTGCTGTACTCCACACACAGTGCTCAGTTACTCGATTGTACGTATGTAGTCGGAGCGCCAATGAGAACGCTATGCTGCGTCAATTATTTAGCGCTGGGACGTGGGACCCTATAAACACAGAGAGAGCATCTCGTATTCCCTAAATAAATTACCTCAACGCGCCTCAGAAGCACCGTGGCACACACTAGACATGTATTCCTGGAAGACTGGAGGACTGGAGGTAGAGATACCCAGCTTGTACCATATAACTAGAGGCACGATTATTTCGCGTATTGACTCTAGGTCAGGTTGAACGTCAATGATGTTATACTTCACTGTCATTACTGTGATCGGACAACAGTAGTTTTGATACACATTTGACGACTGCAAACCAGTAAGGAATAAGGAAATAAATTGTTGTAAACTCACGTGGTACCCTCTTGTACGCTCAGAAGCCAATGAATACTCAACTGTGGCCGGTGCGTGTATATGACTGAGAAGTCTACGCTACTACCAGATGAATACGCGAAATAATCGTGCCTCTACATATAACACACTAGCATACAGATCTAATAATGGCCTGACAGTCTGTCTTATACAGGACGTGGCTCTGTCTATGGAAATATATGGAGCTAAATGCAGCCGCTGTTTTAGGCATCCCATTATGGTAATTGCCAATAACCAGTTTTGTTCGTTACTTAGCTGACTTGCATTGCATTCTGAAAGGTTTTGGTTATTTATAGACGCATCAAGACCATGGAGGTATTAGTCTATGGAGTGGCATCTGCCGTACATTTCAATGGCAATCCTGTGAAGTCGAACATTTTCGAACTGCGCATGCGCAGGACGTTATTTTTCATGAGTCGCCATATTTTGGGTGGCAAAACAATAGCAGAAAACAACGTAATTATGTAATTTTTTACAAAAATTCGCGCAAATTCTCTATTTGAATCGTACACAACAGTTTACAATTGCTTCAGAAATATAAAAAAACTGAATTAGCTCTCACTGCGTGTGTGTACTTTATAAACTTCATGAATTTAAATAAAAGTTTCTTACCTGTACAAAGATAATCCTCCGCAAGGATCGAATATGTTTGTAAGGTCAAGAGCTGCACAAACTTTCACCATAATGTGTAGTTAACAAAAAACTAAAACATTTTCATTCAGATCAATGGTATGTTTACATGTTTTTGCCACCACTAGCTCTATCCTTGTCTTTAAACGTCGTCTGTTGGCTGGCTTCAAATTTGCTCAAAGGCTTCCACTCCATAGACTAATACCTCCATGATCAAGAAACGTGTCCTTAACCTCAAAACACCTCAGCGCCATGATGGGATGCGAAAAAATGCGGCTTCAACTGCGTCACAAGCCATCTCCTGTTGTTGTTTTTATCTCCATTCTCTTACAAATGGAAGGCGTTATGTATCAATAGACAATGCGTCAGTATTTAGTTTTCAGTAATACCCGCTGTAAACTTTTTATTTGAAACAGTCTTATAAAAAAAGTATGTTAGTCCTATAAATCCAAATCTCGTAAACATAGAATACAGAAGTGAAACACATTTTATAAGACTGTTTCAAAGCAGGAAGATATTTTGTACCTAACTATCGATTGTCGGATAGTTTATTGATGCATTAAACCGTCCAAATCTAGAACTACTGTTTTTTGCACCAACTTGTTTAATTACCTTACTCGCACGTCTTGTCGTGGATACCGGCAGTATGTCTTTGGGCAGAAACTTTTTTTCTGTGCCAGTGAGAATAGGTAGAGCCAGTGATTTTCGGTGGAAAGAATTCTGCAATAATTTGTTTCAATACCTTACGTGTACACCTGTAACTCTGGTTCATGGTTATTGGCAAAATATAACAGGGCAGAGGCGTGGCTCATTTGACTGTACCTACCAGAATAATGTTACCTCGACACAACACGTCTGTGATTTGTGGGTAGGACACCGAGACGTCGAAAGTCAAAAACTTCCAATCACAGACCATGAAGCAGAGAAACATGTGTTCACATAAGGCATTGAAACAAATTGATGCAGAATTGTTTTCAACAAAATTCACTGGCTCTAGTAACACCATTAGATATATCTACTGGCTTCTTATTGTGTTGTGCGGCACCTACATACCAGCGTGTCAGTGGCTGTCGCGTCAATTATCGCACTACTATAAACAGGTATCTGCAGGTTGTGCCCTCCCTGACAAGAACCCTAGTACCGCCACTGCCTACGTCGCAGGGAATCAGGTCAGGGTGGCCATGTTGGGAGGCTAGTGGTCTGACCACTACACCGCCGTGGTCCCAGATACAGAGAGAATGAAAGAGAGAGAAGGAGATATTGCAATCTCCGCGTAGTCTCAATTTGATTGAAGAGTGAACTAGAGTGGGGGAGAGTGAGAGTGTACACACTCTTTATTTGAGATCCTGCCTACATTGCAATTAAGTATGTCCAAGAAACTAAATCTAGCCATGCACTCCCATTGCACAGTTATTACAAAGAAAGGTAGGTTATATTAGTCACGGGACAAGGTTTTGTCTATTACCAGGCTTTGATAACCGCCAGCGATGTGATTCAAAGTTTTTAAAGTAGCGAGAAAATTAAAAAAAATGCCTATGTATAGTCTACATGATAAGTAATTTTCTAACTGCTACATTTGCAGTGCATTCTTTACACGTATTATATTTGAATATAATAGTAGTTTTAGTAGCTAACCAAGAGACTATAAATTAAAATTTCAAACACTAGTAGAGTTACCTAGGATAAAATTTCAAACACCAATATCTTGAAATTTTGACTGATCTACCCTACCCTGGTGAGTTTTCATAAGCGCCTATAATAAACTGGAAAGGGAAACCCAGTCTTGTGGACTTAAATTCGTTGAAAAACTCCGCGCTTTTCGAGAAGACAGCTCCACTCGACTCCGTGTTGCCAATTACTTTTAATTAATAATATTTGTCCTTTAAAGATTTCTGCTTGGTCGCGCATCAGCTGTGCGTTTCTTTGAGCTGAGCTCCGGTCGTAGCCTTTGACCGAGTTGGTTCATTTCTTTCCTAACAGACGGAAAGATGAGAAGCAAAGGAGATGTGATGAAAAATTAGTATTTTTGAAGTCACAGTTTATACGCAGATTATTGGACGTTGCAAATCTCGTGTCACTCACTTCACTCGACCAGCGAAGACGAACATATCACAGAATATTATGATAGTGTTATGCAACAGTAGACTACGCGCCAATTATAATGTGTCAGTAAAACATCCTAGAACTATATTTCAAATTTGAATTCGTGTTACGAAAAAATTTAGTCTAGTTAAATTAAAGATATACACTGTAAAAACAATGCTGTACTCCCTTGTATTTTAAGAAGAGTTCAGAAGCCTTTCTTGCAAATTTTTTTGTCTACAAACTTACAAGAGACGTCTTTATAACGTATCTGTAGAAAAATGTGTATTCTTCAGATATTTTAACCATAAAAATTGACACAGACCTACTTGCATACATGCTGTGGTGATCTTTGTTTAACATATGCAAGAGTTTAAAAAACTTTCATTCAATGTATGATCATTAGTTAAAATCATTTCACATCTTAAGGTAAACCTAAAGAAATTTTGTAAAATTTACAGAAATTTTCTTTGTCAACTTACAAAGACTTGTACAAGAGCAAAGATTTTCTTTGTAAAATCATCAAAGCATTTTTGTAGTTCTACAAAGTTTCTGTAAATGGACTAATCTTTTTCTTTCTAAATAATTTTTTTAAATGAAGTGACAAGGATTTTCTCTGTAAAACAACTCAGGAAAGGTTTGTAGTCTACCAAAATCACAGGTAAACTGTAAATCACGTAGATATACAAATATCACATCCTCTGAAAAGCATTTTTTTTAAATAAAATTAATTATAATATTGATTGCAAGCTTCAAACTTAAAAAAATATAAAACTGTAATCGATAAAATGTTCATTGAAACTATATAAATATAAAATACTATTCTGCATTTACGTCATGGTAGCCTGGGAGTAAGATACGTACTCTAATTGCACAGCAATGCAGATCCCAAACAAAGTGCTTCCACAAATATTAATTTTTAAAAATAATTTAACGTAAAATATATGTATTAAAAAGATATTTTAGAAATAAATTTTGTGTCATCATTAAGGTAAAACGGGTATTTAAAATTAAATTATTTTCCGTATTGCAAGTACATACATATACAGGGCTATATCTTGTAATTTGACAAACATGTACATTTTTATGTATTGCCTTGTAATTTTACAAACATATAATTTGTTATTTATTACAAAGACAACCATTTTAGTTTTACAAGGAATTTCTTTGGTGACGGTGTTCCCAATGGTATTCTTTGTAAAAGTACAAAAAAATTGCAGTGCAGGACTAAACTATATTTTGTAGAAATGATTCAAAACTGATGAATGTTTTATAAAATATAACAAATGGCACATTGTCTAGTAGTGCAGAACATCGTCGATTTAGGAATGCAGAAGTGAAAACGCTGGTAGGACAGTAAACTCAGACACACACACCAGCAACATGGCGGAAACACCTACCGCCAATCAGAATGAGGCGGCTGCCCTGCAGGCCCTTAGCCAGGCCAATAGGAGACCTGACGTAACACGCAGGAGCCAAACGGGCAGCCGACAAGCGGGCCAAGTCCGCCACGTAGATTCTTGTCTGGTATGAAGACAGCACGCCGTAACAGTTGAAGATAGTGTGTATTCGTGGATACGTTGTGGTGTAGTAGGTAAACAACCGGACATTTCAATGTTTCATTTTATAACAAATGAGGTTTTTATTCCGTCCACGATTAGCACGGACAGGAAAATTCGCTAGTTTATTTGAGGTTAAGTTAAACTTCAAAAGGATGAACACTGAAGTGAAGTGTAGAATAAGTAGATCACAATTTTATCAGACACGCCCAGAATAAATTTGATCCAACAACCAGCCAAGAAGGAAACAATGATTCTAGATGACGGTTTATCGCGGGAAAACTTCATTGGTTGCATGCGTTTGAACACATGTTCAGCTTACCAGAAGATTACTGGCTTTTTTGTACTTGAAGCTGTTACCATATTTGATACCTGTTATTGGTCTGCAGACAGCATGTTGGCACAAAACATTTTCGCGATACATCATCAACTCTAACGATAAACCAAATATATCAGGAAAGGGGGGCCAGCAGCCTATGAAGTAATCGCGAAACGTGAATCATATACAGGATTGTAGATTCTAGCCTACGTTTCATTGAACAGCCGACGTGTCATGTTCCCGATGACTTTGACACACGACCTTGACGACTCTAAGCCATTTGCTAGGGACCAGCAAAATTTCCGATTTTATTTGCTATCATGCTAGATTGCACTGCTTTGTACACACCTTAGCACTATTTGCAAATATTGTAAGAAGAAAATATGGGAAAGTACAGTTTTTCAGCATTGTTTAAACGCGAGGCGATTTGTCAACGGCGTAAAGTTCTCGCAGTAATTATTTTTTAAACTCATACGAGAGCATATATCAAAAATCTGTTCAGCAGTTATGTTTGAAATAGTTTTCACCATGTTAGCTATTTTATCATGATATTAAATGCGATGGTTTTAGGTATTATTGTAACAAAGGAAATTTTTATTAATTGGCGTATTAGTGAAAACCGTACTATTTGTTGTGCTGGAAAAAAAAACTATCAGCAATTACGGCAGAAACGATTTTAAACAGAACTGCCCAACAAATTTGCGATATATATATATATATAAATGTGTGTGTGTGTGTGTGTGCGTGTGCCCTCGTTTATGTTTTAAAAGTATTGTTACAATAAAAACAATACAAACAGGACTGCGTAGCCGTTTAAGTGTTCCAGGCGCATGTATGCAACCCGCATTAACCCTATATAAAACAAGTCTAATACTAACTTCGCTATGGCAGTAAGAATACTTCACATAGCAGCACTTCCTTCACGCTTTATGAAAGACACCGTCGTTCTTATTTTCACTGCGTTCAGCAAAATCCAGTATAACAAACGGTTACATTAAAAACCTAATACAAAAATAAGGTTTTGAAAAATTAACAGTCTACCATTCTTTATACTTGGCTTCGACCAACGCAGCGAAAATATGAACGGCTGTCTCTTTCATAAAACGCGAAGATAATGTTGGTATGTGTAATACTTGTATTGCTACAGCAAAGGTAATATTAGCCTTGATTCATATGGAGTTAATGCGGGGTTGCATACATGCGCCTGAAACACTGAACGGCCTCTTGAACAGACGTGAACATGGTTCTAAGTTGGTAAGCCTCAACACGTAAAACTAATTTTGAATTAGTTTATATTAAAACCATGCTCTTTAGTTTCTTCTGTGGTGCGATAATAATTTATTTTAAGTTTAAACCAAAGCAGATATCAAAATTATTTTTTGTAGTTTTATTCAAAATTGTTTTTGCCATGGTAGCTATTTTTTTTTCAAAACATGAAATTATTCGTTTTGAACAAAAAAATTAAATTACCAGAATTTTGTTAATTACGTGCTTTACTATCTTGAAAGAAATCAGCCGGCATGGGGAAGACGATTTTGAACAAAACTACCAGACGAATTTTTTTTTATGCCTGCTCTCGTTAAGGCGTAAAAAATTAATGTCGCTTAAAAATAGTTAAATAAGAGAGCACAGCCTTAAAAAAATAGTTTAGATATTTAAAAAAACATTCAGAATTACGTGTACAAATTCTTATCATGTGTTGTATTTTTGCCACTGATGTACTAAGTTTCAGCACTGCAGGTTTCAAACATCAGCAAATACAGTAGAGATATCTCTGGTCCGCCAACACCGCCTTGACATGACTGATGAACTGTAGACGCAATGTCTGTTCACGCGCTCTCTCTCTCTCTCTCTCTCTCTCTCTCTCTCTCTCTCTCTCTGGTGATGGCGCACCAATCCATCACGACCAAGTATCACCGTGTTAGGTCTGAGGTCGTGCAGGAAGCAGGTGGCTAACGACCCGTACACAACGGCAAGATGTCCCCAAGAGAACACTTATTCCTCGCCGGTAAAAATCACAAACTTCTGATGAGGAAGCATCACAAATACAGCTACCCTCTAAGTTAAGGGCCATAACTACTTATACTGCTGCCATGCTGTTTAAATGAACAATCAGGGTTGCAAGCTACTAATTCTCAATATCGATTATTTTGAAATTATTCCAAGTAAAAAGTATTCTAAATAAAATTCCTTAAGAGATGATGAGATAGAAGGAACTTTTAAAAATGTGTATTAACTCGTTTTTTTTAATTCGATTGTAAATATTATGTATTTAGAATATAAAAAATGGCCGTTTCTTTAATGGTATTACTTTTCAATAAATTGTAGGCTACGTACAATACCTTCCATTTGAGTAGTTATCAATTCATTTTATATGTATTTCCTGCTTTACATTAATGCAGCATAGGTATGAATTGAGAAATATAAACTATCTGATAATAGTCTTATTACCTCACATCTCGCCTTAAAAATTTTTTACATTTAAAACTAATTGAAATAAAAAATCTAGTCGCTAAACCGTCAAGATTGGTGTTTCGTGTTTGTAGAGTGCATTTTTAGGAATTTTGGCATGACGTCAGTTGTTTTTATGGTTTAAATCATGTAACATGTAACGTATATAAACTCTCGCTGTTTATATATATATATATATATATATATATATTTAGTTATTTACGTAAATTATTTTACAAGTCTGAAAAGTTGATTAGAATACATCGTAAAGAACTGTCAATATTTTGCTTGAACAACAAATATACATGCATTTTACTAATACGCCACATTTATGTGTCGTATTTCATTATTGATGGCTTCCACTTTTAATATTATCTTAAATTTAATTACAACATTTTAAAAATTAATGTCAAAGAAATATACACTAGAGGGTTGTTTTCATTTGTGGGGATATATATATATGTATATAAAAATATATATATAAGGTGTTATTTTTTTTATATTTTATTTGTTATTCAAACTTCGCCGCTGATAGGCTGCTGGGGTTGTTGACACCAGCCCCGTGTATGTTTGGCTTCTGGTTGTTAAATCAGTCTTCCGATTGGCCAACTGCCTATACCCGCCGTACGGTAACGTGGAGCCCTGGTTCTAGCTTGACTCCGTTATCACACCAACTGTGTATCCTTCCGCCAAAAATAATTTCTACGACGCGTTCAGACAAAACGAATGAAAACATAACACTACGCTGTGTACGACACGATGTCTGAGTCCATATCACGGTCGTAGAAGAACAGGTCTGGACACTCGCCTGGGAACTTGACCCCCTTGTTGTTTGGCTGCAGTTCACCAAGTTACCGAGAGTGTTGTGCGTCTTTGGCGCTGCAAGCAGGGTGGTCGGGCTCAAACTCCGCCTACTTCCCTCCCACTTTTTTCCAGTGATTACGTTATAAAGATAAGCAATTTATCTAAACGTATTTTTTTACCAATTTATGAAATACTTACTTCGCTCACAATACTAAATCATGACTCCAGCAATCTTTATTTACTTTATAGTGTAATCACTGGAAAAAAGTGGGCGGAGTTTGAGCCCGACCGCCCTGATTGCAGCGCCAAAGACGTACAACACTCTCGGTAACATGGTGAACTACAGCCAAACAACAAGGGGGTCAAGCAACATACATTGGTAGATCAAAATTCTTATCACAAAAAATAGTGTCTCAACCGTCGTGGACTGACGAGAATGTCTGCCAATTGGAACACGCAGGTATAGATAATACAGCAAATTATAATATGGCAAAAAATTAAGTCGTTTTGGACACCTGAGCGCAACGTGTGTTTGTGGAGCATAGCTACGCCATATTTATTCCAGCCCGTCGCTGCTTTCTCTTTTCTGCGAATTCGGTCGCCCTGTGGCTTCGTGTTTACCCTGTTTTACGACTAGCTTACCAAACACCATCTGTTGCTCTTTATTTTCTGTTTCCATTTTACGTTTCACTGGCTTACAGTTAATGTTGGGTGCCATCTTGTATTTCACCGGTGCTTTCCCGCGTGGCGTGCCGTGACACAGCAAACTTCGTTGAGATTTTTCCTTTCTGTCTCATTTTACTGGAATGGTTGGGTAGGATTATTGTCGAGACCAGGAATCTAGTATTACAGGTTCGCCATATTAACGGAAACTACATACTCACAGAGAAACCGTCTAGCGGAAAATAGTTTTTACGCCAGTAGCAATGTTTAAACAGGCGGAGATGTGGACACAAGCTTGTTGGAGTTATTTAGTAAACTGTGCATCGTTCGGCAAAAATAATACAAAAATCTCTACAAAACCGTTAAGAAAAAACACTACGATATTTGTTTTTGTGCCAAGCTGTGCACCTTTTATGCCGGAAAACTATACCTGTAGTTAACATACGTACATAACAGGCATACTATTTAAATTAAAAGTAGTAGTTCTAACACCAGTAATTTTCAGCTACTTTTGCAACTGCCC
>PNEQ01051390.1:23632-49052 GCA_003012365.1 Medauroidea extradentata
TTTTTTTTTTTTTTTTTTTTTAGATATTAGCCAAAACCTACAGTTACAATATTTTTGTGTTGTATTTAGCAATTTTCTGGCAGATGAGACAGCAAAAATGTGCTTTTCCAAATTCGTCTCTCTTGAAAATTTTTTTATCAGTTTACGTCACTATTTTCTTGAATCTAATATGTAAGAAATCACTGAAAATTTATTGATTGTTTATACTGACCTTTCTTGTAATATACATGCTTTTTTAAACTTATATTTTTTCTTTATTTTATACTAATGAATATGCCTGTAAAATATTTAATTACGTAAACAGTGGAAATAGAAGTGTGTGCTTGTGTTTAAATTCATAGTGAGGACACTGAAATAAAATTATTAACTTTCTGCGAATATTTTAACTTACAGCAAATACTATGGTATCTTTCCAGGTTTACTTTCCAATTTGATTGTTACATGTAACAATATATTGGCATAAAAGATTATTCTTTACCTGATTTGTCCCAATATCGTAGTACTATTAACCGCGTATGGAAAAGAAATCATTAGTACACACAACACAATTGTATCCCATTATAAGTACACATAACTCACTTATTAAGTCACAAAATACTACTCAGGGCTAGTGAGGTCATATTTCTGAAAGTTAAACGTCTTCTTCTCACATCACTACAACCATAGTGTTCTCACAACGAACTTTTGAACAAAGGCACACAATTCTATTTCCACAGCTTATATACATCTTACAGGTTTAAAAATGAAGATTACAAGTTATAATTTTTAAACGGCCAATATATCACGAAAAATAGTATAATCATAATATTTGACGATTTAATGTGATACTTCAATTTACCGCAATGTTAATATCACCCCGTTAGCTTTTGCAGCGCAAATGGCGGCAAAATGTTTCCTTGTGCCAAACAGTTCCATAAGAAACTACGTTTTCTTTCCAACCTCTTGTAGAATTAAACTTAATATTGTCTTGATCTACAAATTGCGTGTGTTCTCAGAGTGTCAAACAGTGTCGATCTACTTACCAAATATTGAACAACTGTGACCCACATATATAGCGACAAACCGCACGAACCCAACAAACCTCTTTCCACGTCACCTTCTTCTGCTCGGAAGCTGATATGAGATGCGGTTGACGTGAGGTGAGAGACAGAGGAAGGAAGTAATCTCGTCAGATCGAGGCGAGGACGAAGACAAAAGACGCTCGCCAGGGCTCTGACGTGATCAGAGACACTCTTGAGACGGTGAGGTCTGGTCGGCGCATCTGCCTGGGAATCGCACCCTCGCTAGGGAAAGATAACGGGATTGGCGACGTCTTGAAACACTTTCCTCGCTCGCGCTGCACGTGGCAACGTCGCTCCTGGCTGGTAGCGGATGTTGCCAGCTCTCGTCAACACAGGAGCGAGGTGAGTGTTCCCACGGGGAATGTTATCTCTCAACGAATATTAAGGGCGCGGTATATCGCAATTTCCGTCATCATGTTTTTATTTTTAATCTGTACCAGATATTTTTATATCTTTTTTTAGACACAAAATGTTGACTAAATTTTGCTCCGATGTAATTTTTTCATCTCTCATAGTTTTCGCGTAATAGCTTATTAAAGTCAAAATTTGCATGTTTCCGTTTTAAGGACTGCACCAAAACCAACTGACATACCAAACTGAAAAAATTCTCAGTGGATAAATACGTCGTAGATTACAATGTCACGTACATAAAAACAAAGAATAAAAATGTTCGACTTTAAATAAAAATGCTGAAACGTAAAATAAACATGAAAAAATCTAATATTTTTTTCTTAAATACAAAAATATTTTATATTGTTGTTAAACATAGCTGAATTTGTAGCCTACAACATCGTTATTCACTGCGAGTTTTATTTATTTATTTTTTTTTTTTTTTTTTTTTTTTTTTTTTTTTTTTTTTTTTTTTTTTTTTTTTTTTTTTTTTTTTTTTTTTTTTTTTTTTTTTTTTTTTTTTTTTTTTTTTTTTTTTTTTTTTCAGTTTGGTAAGTGAGTTGGTTTTAGTGTTGTCCTTAAAACGGAAACATGCAAATTTTGGCTTTAACGAGCCATTACGCATAAACTATGCGAAATAAAAAAAATTGTAAGAGGAAAATTTGGTCACATCGTATGTCTAACACAAGAAAAAAACAACCGGTATAAATGTAAAAATTAAAAAAAAATAAAAAAAACAGTGATGAAAATTGCGGTAGCCGCGCCCTTGACAATACGTAGCAGAATACAACCCCAACTACGGTTATACAGGGTGTCAAGAAACAGCCGCATATCGAGCACAACACGATATTCCTGGGCTGAATTGTGGACGGAAATGTTAGTGGGAAAATGTTGAACGATGACTTTTTGCATGCAACATGTGACAACATAGTACTGTAGTTAGTCCCCTCTTGCGCTCCACAGATATCTTACTATAGGTCATTCGGGATAAAGTGAGCACTAGAAATTTAACCTTTGAGAAATATCACTAGCCGTTGCTGCATATAATTCAACATTAACAATTATAGTTGCCTTACTGCTGTGTGGTTGGCAGCAATATAGTTCCGTGCGTTTTCCTATTTAAGTACATCAATACAGTACCAAATAAGCAAAAATCGACACAATTATATTTTATAATTAATAAAGTTGATTTTATTAAACTGCATCTATTCCTACTGACTGTACAAACTATGTTACACGCGCACACATTAAGTGACGTGTCCATAGAGGCTATGAATGTCCCGTCGTTAGCCGTTACGCGCGGAGAGATACAAATTGGCTGAAAATAGAATTTCAGCAAAGGATTTTTAGAGTGCTCACTTTATTCCGAACCGCCTATACTAATGTTGTGACCTTCATACTATGGGGAGATAGAGAGAGGATTTGGTCCGCTCTTAGCATCGAGGTCTTTAGCGCTGGTGAGGGGCGACATGAGGTGAGTATGGAGCGGCGCCGGAATGAGGGTGCGGGGGAAACGGGAGATCCCCGAGAAAACCCGCAGGCAAACGGCATCGTCCGGCACGATTTCCAAATGCGAAAATTCCGGGACCGACTCCGCCAGGAATCGAACGCGGATCGCCTTGGTTGGAGGCGAGAGGTCTGACCCCTCGGCCACAGCGACCCACTGCATATTATGTTTGCAGGTTAAAATCCCGAGACGTCCATATATGATTATATGTGTTTGACGCAACATACATAAAATAATACCTGGACTAGTAGAGGAGGGAACTATCTCCGTGCAGTGTTGCCACACTGCGCAAGTAAAATGTCGTATATTTTGCAAGTTTCATTTTCGTCTACAATTTAGCCAAGAATTCGCGATGTGTGCTTATTATAGGGTAGTTACTGAACATCCTGTACATAAAATAGATCGCAGGCTTTCGCGGTCGTTGTCTGCATTTTCTTGTCTTGTGGGTGTGAGCCAGACGCGGCTCACACCCACAAGCCAAGAAAATGCATCCTGTACATAAATATATAACGTATACACTCAGAGAAAAACTGCCAACTATACAACCATATAAACACGAAATAACTTTGGCACCAACTTGATTCTATGCCTTATGAACACATCTGCAGCTTTGCTTCATGGTCAATGATTTGACCTTTTTAACCGTCGCTAATCACATACGTGTGGAGTCGCAGTAACCTTGTTCTGATTGGCGCAGTTAAATGAGTGAAGCATCTGCAATAATACAACGCTGCTAATAACCACGAAGCAAGGCTGCAGATATCCACGTGCGGCACTGAAACGAAGAGGTAAAAAAGTACAAATGGCCGATACTGAGGCCAAGCAGACGTTGTTTATTCAGGTTGAAATATGGCGGAGTGCAATCAGCTGTTCCTGTAGATGTATTGGGAAACGAGGTTATGGTTGGCAACCCACAGTCGCATTATACTCGTTGCTATGGTAATAAACAACATTTTTCAGTTACCAATATGGCGGACGAGGTCCTTCCCCTTCCGTCTCAAGGCTTCATACCTCTCGCCCTAGAACATACCTTATGCTTCAACTGTATGTTTCTCTAATCTCTGCTTTATATACATGTTTAGGTCACGGTCGTAGAAGAACAGGTCTGGACACTCGCCCGGATATTTGACCCCCTTGTTGTTTGGCTGTAGTTCGCCAAGTTACCGAGAATATTGTGTTTTATTGGCGCTGATGTTACGGCGGTCGGACTAAACTCCGCCCACTTCCTTCCCGCTAAGGTAAACAATTTATCAAAACGTATATTTTATCAATTTATGAAATACTTTCTTCGCTCACAATTTTAAGAAAAGGTTCCAGCAATCTTTATTTACTTTATAAATTTAACAATGGAAAAAAGTGGAGGGAGTTTGAGTCCGACCGCCCGGAAAACAGCGCCAAAAGGTACGACATTCTCGAGAACTTGACGAACTACAGCCAAACAACAAGGGGGTCAAGCAAAATACATTGTTAGATAGGCGAGTGTCCAGACCTGTTCTTCTACGACCGTGGTTTAGGTTATGTAACTATGCCCCTGGTCGGCGGGTTTTCTCAGGGATTACCCGTTTCCCCCGCCATTCTCATTCATGCGCCTCTGTAATGTAGGGTCTCATTCCACGTCATTCTTCTCGGCAAGCAGGACTCCCAGTCGTAAATCTGCATCATCCGTGTTGCAACATCCTTGCCTTCAAACGATATTTATTTATTTTTATATTTACATCTTACAAAAATTGAGTATAAGATGATATAATTTTCAATTGGTCTTTTGTAAGGCCACATTTAATTTTATAAGTATATTTAAATTAGAATATGTTAATTTGAAATAGTTATATTTAACACATGTCCATTGAGAAGTAATTAATAAATAATTTTTAAAATTCCGTCGATGCAAGCAAGCTGAGCAAAACTCTTTAGGCGTGACTTCTATTGTTCTCTATCATCGGTAGATAGGATGATTTATCGCTGGAAAACTTGACTGTTTGCTGGGTTTCACAGCACGTTCAGTTTACCAGAAGATTACTGGCTTTCGCTTTTATGTGGAGCTGTTGCCCTATTTGACTGAGCCAATAAGAGTCCAGCTATTGTAATATTTGCTGCCTATTATTGGTTAGCAGACAGCTACGTTGCGTCAGACGTGCATCACCTAATAATATGCGTTGTAATTAACTACGGCGTTTTCAAGGGTATGTTGGCACAAAACATTTTCCCGATATATCATCCTCTCTAATCATCGCCATTTGACGGCCGAGGTGCTTGCGTCCAATCACATTCCAGTAGAGCAGCTGCGTGATTTGGAAGGAGGGTGGAAGGGGTAAAATTGTACTGTGCGGGACAGAGTATCGACGAGAGGTGTTGTTGATATTGATTACCGATGCACGCGGTGTGTGAGAGCGTATTATTGGCCAGCGTAAGAGCTTCATGCCTCAACTGATTATAGCAAAGCCGTCATCAACCTTCCGTTACCAAGCTTCTATTGGTCGCTTCTCCCACCACCCCATCCTCCCCAACATTCCCCTCTCCGTAAAAGCGTATCGCAAGCCAGCCATAAACCTGTCTTTTTAAGGGCGCTGTCTACCTCAATTTTCATCACCATGTTTTATTTTTATATTTGTACCAGTTATTTTTTTATTACTGGTTTAGACACATAATGTACCCAAACTTTACTCTTGTAAAAAAATTTTATCTCGCAAAGTTTTTGCGTAATAGCATGTTAAAGCCAAAAGTTGCATGTTACTGTTTTAAGGACAACACTAAAACCAAGTCACTTACCAAACTGGAAAAATGCACAGTGAATAACAATGTTGAAGGCTACAAATTCACCTATGTTTAGTCACAAAATAAAATATCTTTGTTCTTAAAAAAAGGTATTGAATTTTGCAAATTAGAATTTTTAACTTCAGCATTATTATTTAATTACAAAAGAAATTATTCTTATTTTTTATGTCCTCAACAATGTAGTCTGAGACATCTTTATCCACTGTGCATTTTTTTTTTCCAGCTTAGTATGTCAGTTGGTTTTAGTGTAGTCCTTAAGACGGAAACATGCAACGTTTGACTTTACACTCGCCTATCTACCAATGTATTTTGCTTGACCCCCTTATTGTTTGGCTGTAGTTCATCAAGTTACCGAGAATGTCGTACTTTTTGGCGCTGTTATCCGGTTTCCATTGTTAAATTTATAAAGTAAATAAAGATTGCTGGAGCCTTTTCTTAAATTTGTGAGCGAAGGAAGAATTTCATAAATTGATAAAAAAAAATACGTTTTGATAAATTGTTTATCTTAGAGGAAAGGAAGTGGCGGGAGTTTAGTCCGACCGCCGTAACTGCAGCGCCAATAAAACACAATATTCTCGGTAACTTGGTGAACTACAGCCAAACAACAGGGGGTCAAATATCCAGGCGAGTGTCCAGACCTGTTTTTCTACGACCGTGGTCTTAACAGAAGCGTTTCGTTTTACTATCAGGTACGTATTTATGGACTAAATTGATGCTATGAGTTATTTTGACTTTAATATAAGGTGTGGGTGATTTTTCTTAAATTTTTTACTGTCTTAATTTTTTCATAATTCTGATTTAAAGTTTTGAATATAATGTGCTTAATGAAGGGCAATATAATTACTTAAGTCCCTATTGAAATATTTTCACAAAAATCTCGATGAAATTAAGAATAATTCAGCGTTCTTAGCGACACGGGCTCATAAAGGCGCGGTTTATGTCAGTTTTCAATGTCATAATTTTTTCCCCCATATTTATACCAGATATCTTTTTCTCGTTTAAGACATAAATTGTGACTAAACTTTGCTCTTGTGAAATTTTTTATCTCTCACAGTTTTTTTTTTTTTTTTGCGTAATGACTCATAATCGTCAAAATTTGTATTTTACGGTTTAATACACGCCACTAAAACCAACTGACATACCAAACTGAAAAAAATGTACACCGAATAACTAGGCTACAATGTGTTGCCCCATTGTGTACGTAAAGAAATCGTCATACAGCTTTTGTCACTTACATTTCCGACTCCAATGTAGACGAGGATACGTCTGGTCTGCTTATTACGGGCATATTTCTGGACATCCTGTATATAAACGTAAGGCGTTGAAACAAATTGTTGCAAAAAAACTATCCACCAAAATCAGGGGTCCCTTTTTGTTAGTGTTGTGTTTATTTCCAACCGGCTTTCGCTTGGCTTGTGAATACCGCGACATAGGGTCTAGTGGCAATGGCTGCAGTCACTGCAGCGACATATGCGAGGGCAGAGAAGATGGGGGAGGAAAGGAGGGGAGGTATACAATCAGCTCCACATACATACTCACTGCTGTAATGCTCGTCATTGCAGCCACAACGACCGTGTGTTATGTACTACGACTGGTCAGAATGGCCGCAGTTGTTCAGTTTAACTGCACCGCCGAGCGCAGCGCTGCAGTCGCCGGTAAAGTCAGTTACGTCCCTTGACATATGTCTGTACTTTCACTAGCAAAACATTTTCATATAGCTGTCGGTACAGACTGTAAATTTTTGCGAATTATTTTCAGTGAAGTGAAAAGAAGAGATTTTTGGTCAGCACTTAACATAAATGACTTTAAAGCTGGTGAGGGGTGATACGATGAGAGTATAGATCAGCGCCAGAATGTAGGGGAGGGGAAAACGGGAGATCCCGGAGAAAACCAGCCGATCAGCAGCATCATCCGGGAATCCAACCCGGATCGCTTTGGTGGAAAACGAGTTCTCTAGCCACTGTGTGATTGGGTGACAAATTATTAGTCACTCCCTGAAGACTCTAGAACAAAAAACAAATTTTAAAAACCGAGAGGCTAATCACTGTCAGCCCAGTTAAAAGTATCAATGAGACTAAGGTTAATTTTACTACAGGTTATAAAGATCAATGTTATAAGTTTGGCACAGGGAAAATTTCTGCCACTTGAGCGCTGGTATCGCTAGTGCGCCAAACTGACCAATCACAGAGCTTTCCTGAATTTTAAGTTCCATTAAGTTCATTATTTAAAACGCGAAATTAGTTTCTTTTCACTTTAAAATTAAATGACCAATACATTTTCCTAGTTTATTTAAATTTAATTTTACTACGGTTTGGTGTTTATCTGGTCTCTTAGCGATTGAAGTGAAGCTAGTGGCAGAAATTTTCCCTGCGCCAAGCTCTCCCATAAGAAAACGTATTTTCTTTCTAACCTGTAGCAGAATTAATGAGACAACGGTCAATAGAGAAAACAAAGTGAATTAATAATACACAGGACCCTAAATTCTATCCTAAAGGGCGTTGAACCCGCAAGATTTTCATGTCCCTAGTTTTTGGTGTGTACCAGAAAAATTTTCGTAGTAGACTATACACACCTATCAGAGAATATTTAGGTATACAGAAGTGAAACAGCCAGTAACACGGCAGAAAAATGTCTTCCATGGTCAGCAACAAGGTAAAAACACCTCCTGCCAATCAGCGTAAGGTGGCTGCCCTGCTAGCCGGCAGCCAGGCCAATAGGAAACCTGCCGTAACATGAAGGAGCCAAACATACACGGGGCTGGTATCAACAACCTGGGGCAGCCAATAAGCGGCCGAGTTCGCCCGTATCACGTGATCAGCCATGTCATTTCACCTCTGTATTGCTGTTTATTCTGTGGTCTTGTGCGCACTCGTGCCTCAGATATTTGATTAGTTGCCGATAACTAGGGTTTGTGAAGTTCGCGTTATTTTGAGACAGAAGACTAGATTCCTAGGTGTTATATATTCGCTCTACGTCTCTTATTGGCCGATATTGCCGCAGAGGTTGCTACTAGCCAATAGTTAAAAGTTGTACAACTGTAAAGTGACCAATATCTTGTAATTGGTTTACGCATGTCATCAAAAGGCTCGCGCCCAATCAACCCAAATATTTATCCGGTTCATACAGGGCGTTTAAGTCTAGGTTACCAAAAAAAAAAAAAATAACACGGATTCTACATACCTTTACCGAAAACTACTGATCCTTGTTTTCACGAAAATAATTTTGCCCCAGTTTGTTTCATCGCCTTACGTGCACATATGCAATTCTGCTTCGGGGTTATTGGCAGCGTGTCTTTGTGAAGAGCCGTATCTCATTTGACTAAGCCAATTACAATAGTGTTCCTGCAACACCACACGTCTGTGATTTCCTCGTAGAATTCGTAGGCTCGTGACAGTTAAAAATTAACCATCGCTAGAGGTACGTAAATTTCGCAGATACATTCCAGGTCAGGTTGAACGCCAATTATGTATACTTCTTTGTCATGTCTGTGACTTGCTGGCGGCTGTTACGAAACGCGTTTGACTACTGCAAGCCAGTAGTAAATAAGGAAATAATGCGAAGTTTTATCGCTTGCTACCGGCTTGTACGGTTATAAGCCAATAGATAATCGATTGTGGCCAGTGGGTGTATAGGACTGACAAGTCTAGGCTGCTGCCAGATGAATCCGCGAAATTGACGTACCTCTAACCATCGCTGAACGCGTAGCAGAGCTGCAGATGTGCACATAAAGCATCGAAACAAAGTGACGCAAAAAATGTATTTCGGTATAATATCGTGGCTGTACCGATAACTAGAGACAGTGGTAAATTGCGAGTATCTATTGAGCCACCGTATTTGCGCAGCAGTGTACCGGCCTGCTCCTTGCATCAGTGGGGATGGTTATGTAATTTTTTTTAAAGACGAAGCACAAATACTCAGTAGCGGCATTGCATTGTTATCATTAGCCCAGTCAGATGACGTCACACCAATAACAACAGAATAGCGTCAGATATTGACATGTTATATTAAAGCCTAGCAAACAAACTATTTTCGCGATGAATCAGTTCAACGGCGTTGACAGTGGTGTTTCCGTATTTACCCCCTTCCCCCTCCCCACTCGAAATATGAAAGACAAAAAATATTTGCACTATTAAAAATATTTGTTTTATTACTACTGGTATATTCAATGTTTAGAAAAAGAAACTGTTTAACGAGCACAATGTTGCACTTTAAAATCCCAATTATCTCGGAAGAGGACCCTCGGACCAAACCTCCTTTGCTTTAATACATGGGATCGGTGTTTCTTTATAAATGTTCCAACCTCTAACCCTCTACCTCTTCCCAACACAAACCCTGGTTACGCCACTGATTCAGTATCCTTGCCGATAACATATCTCATAAATAGGGACCGGAAAATGTACGTTATTTTCTGGCAGGAAATGCCACTCCTAGCTAGTTTACGTTCGTCTGACATATTAGACTGGCTGGCCAATTCCGTGACTGGACTCTGCGAACACAACTCGCCAATCACATATCTTATGCGGCGTCTTGTCCAGCGTCCCTTGAGGCCATACAACCTTGTTTCTTCTGTTTTCACGATAAACACTTTTTGTGCGTGAAAGAGAGGGATTATTAAAAATCAGTTTGACAACCGGAGAAAGGGGACCGAATGATCAGACCATTCGCCTCCCAACAAGACGATCCGGGCTTGAATCCCGGCGGGGTCGGTCCACGTGGGAATCGTGCCGGACGATGCCGCTGGTCGGCGGGTTTTCTCGGGGATCTCCCGTTCCCCCCGCTCTTTCATTCCGGCGCTGCTCCATACTCACCTCATGTCACCCCTCACCCGCGCTAAAGACCTCGATGTTAAGCGCTGACCAAAAATCTCTCACTCACCCACTCAAGCCTTGCAATCGTAAACTATTTCAGTGCTCAGTGAACGTATATGGCCTCTAGAAAACGGGTCGAGCGTTCAGAGATGTGGGCCCTAACTACATGTGTGCATACCAGGTACTTTGGAAAACTCACCCTCTGGAGTAGGGTAGGTTATATCAGTCACGTGACCAGGTATTGTTGATCACCTGACGAACACTTGTAGTGCTACTCAGAGTTTTAAGATGGAGGGGACTCAAAATAAGAAATTATATATTTTCTACACGAATCATATTTTGGTAAATACTACAGTAAGTCAGCAGTGCATTAATTACAACTATTTTTACATCAAACATGAAGAACAAACAACCCCATTTAACTAAAAAAAAGTATTTATAAAATGTCCTCCCTCCCATATCTTCCATAAAAAGACATTGTAGGATTCATAGTCATAATTATAATTAGAGATTACGCTTTATCTTGGGAAAACTTGACTGTTTTCTGGATTTCAACACACGTTAAGCTTATCAAACGATTGCCGGGTTTCTCTTGAACGTGGAGCTGTTACCCTATTTGACTGAGCCAATAAGAATCCCGCTATTGTTATATTTGATGCCTAGGGCCCGGTAGTTTTCGCGAAAAGATTTTTGCCCCATTTCGTTTCAGTGTCTTACGTGCACACCTTCAGCTCAACTTCATGATTATTGGCAGAGTGTTTTTGTGCATAGTCATTATTCATTTGACTGAGCCAATCAGTACACGGATAACTGTGACACAACACGTCTGTGATTTGCGGGTTTAACCTCCACACGCTGGGTTTACGACATCCAATCACTGACCACAAAGTAGAGAAACAGGTGCGCACGTAAGGCACTGAAACAAAGTGCTGAAAAAATATTTTCGCGAAAATTACTGGGCCCTACTGATGCCTTTTGTTGGTCTGCAGACAGCTACGTTGTATCAGACGTACATCACCCAGTCATACATGTCACAAGAAACTATAGTGTTTTCAAGGGTATTTTGGCACAAAAATGTTCCGCGATAAACCATCATCTCTAATTATAATATTAACCTACGCAACTCTAATATAACCTTATATATTAGGAGACCCAGGTAAATTCACGCCGGCTAACCCTTTAGTTACCCCAACAAATGTTCAACCAGAATGATATTTTTTTTGCATATGCCATTTTACGATCAATTACAAACAAATTAGGAGGAATAATTTGCATAATCTTCATTTTGTTTACGTTTAATTATAATAATAGTAAAGTGCTTGTTTCTTCGACATCTTGAACACGGTGCATTTAGTTTCACGTTATTGTGGTTTTTTCTTATGTGTACTGTTAACACTTTTTTTTCGCGGCAAATGGCGACTTATTTACGTCTGCTAACCGCCACTTACTTCGCTTTAGAGCAAGGTTAGTGAGGAGTGGTCGAGAAGCTGTCAGGGGAAATTTCGAACATGGGTAAAATACACTGTGGTTAAATTTCTAACGTCTCAGGCTTTAAGTTTACGCTGAACCTCCCTACCCGCGTGAATGTTCAAAAATGCCTATCACTACTAATCCGTAGAGGCAAAAGTAGTTCTAGTATTCGTCTGGCAGCAGTCTAGACTTCTCAGTACTACACGCGCTGGTCACGGTCGATTATTCGTTATTAGATATGATGATTTATCGCGAGAAAACTCGACTGTTTGCTGGGTTTCAAAGCACGTTCAGATATCAATAACGTTGCAGTGCAAGACATTTTGACTGCGAGGACTTGCAGCAGTGCCAACATCGCGTTACCCTCGCTCCCTCACGCAGACGTCTCACAAGCGTGAAAAACTCTCAATTTCATTCTCATAATGACTTTATCTTCACGAATAGCTAGCGATAGAAAAGTTAGACAATTGATACCAACCGTCCTACTTTTTTTACATTAAATGTAATTATATGGTCAATAACTATATTATCACAGGCTTATTCAAAAAATAAAGTTATACTGAATTGCGGAAATCTTGCGCTGTTGAACAAAATCTTTATTTGTAAATATTATTTTCAACTCTTTAGTCCATGTTACTACAGAGGAGGTTTTCATCCTACAATATTATTTGATTCTTGTTAGGCTATTATCTGAAGAAAAGATAATAAACCGATTTAATTACTCTTGTCCGTGCGTGTCCTTATAACTACTCTTTAATCCACGAACATAATTAGTTTCAATCTCTGTACTCAAATATTGCTTAGGAATCCCATATAATATTTATAATTCACACGTACTTCGCAGCTTATTTCAAAGCGGCGGCAATCGTAACACTTATAGCTTCATGTCATATCTTTGGGAATATTTGACCTTACGTAAAACTGAAATTTGTCAGGTTTGTTTATTTTCGGTAAGTATCGGATGTCGAAGTGAGGCCAGCTGTCAGAAAAGTGCATTCGTTCGTGGAATGGACTGTATCTCGGGGCCGCTGCGCCGTCGCGCCCCATTTGACGTATTCCGTGTGGCATATGACGGCAGGTTGGGCGACGCAACGAACCGTCAAGTGGGGCGTTAGTTCCGACCGGCCGGTCAGAGCGGGCTGTTATGTCCTGGTCTGTCCCCCGCTACATGTCTAGCAGCCCCAGCTGATACTTGCCGACGATACAGTAAAATGGGGTTACTTTGCCTTATTTCGCTGTTGACTCTGCACCACGTATTTTTGTTGTAAGTAAAGGTTTGCAGAATATCGAACTGTCACAGATTTAATACCGGGCGAGGTAGCTCAACGGTAACATGTTGTACTCGCATTCGAGAGGATCCGGGTTCGATCTCCAGCTCCGGCCGTCCTGATTTTGATTTTCCATGGTTTCCCGAAATACTGTAGCTCCAGGCTGATTCTGGGATGATTACTTTAACAAAGGCCATGACTGACTCCTCTCCCGACTCTTGTTATTGTAAGAAGTTGTGTGACACTGTCTATAATGACGTCACTGTCGACGAGACGTAAAGCCCTCTTACCTTACCACTACACCTAATACATCTGATGGTAAAAAGTAACCCATGGGTAGCGACAGGAAAAATTGTCGAGTTCAATGACCTGCATGCTATAATCCAATGTCCTATACATACTCAAGCCTCGTCTATTCGTTCGTCGTCTGCTGTCTGAATGAGTAGCAGGTAATGGACAAATGGTAGGGCTTCGGTATACACAGGATAATGGATTCTAACATGTTGGTCAGATATTAGAGAAACACACAGATGGAGCTTAATGTATGTCGTAGGGGGAGGGGTACGAGGCCTTGAGACGGAAGGGGGAGGAGCCCATCCGCCATTTTTGGATGTTGTTTATTATCATACCAACGTGTATATTGCGGCCACGGTCGTAGAAGAACAGGTCTGGACACTCGCCTGGAAACTTGACACCCTTGTTGTTTGGCTGCAGTTCGCCAAGTTACCGAGAATGTTGTACTTTTTGCGTTGTAACCCGGGTGGTCGGACTCAAACTCCGCTCACTTTTTTCCATTGTTGACATTGTAAAGCAAATAAAGACTTCTGGAGCCATGATTTAAAATTGTGAACGAAGAAAGTATTTCATAAATTGTTTAAAAAAATAGGTTTTGATAAATTATTTATCTTAGTGGGAGGGAAGTGTGCGCAGTTTGAGCTCGACCGCCCGGATTACAGCGCCAAAAATGTATAGCATTAAGGGGGTCAAGTTTCCAGGCGAGTGTCCAGGCCTGTTCTTTAACGGCCGTGAACGCGGCTGTGGGTTTGCCAGCCATAACCTCGTTTCTCAATATATCTACAGGAACAGCTGATTGCACTTCGCCATATTGAAACCTGAGTAAACAAAGTCAGCTTGGCCTCAGTATCGGCTGATAATGCTCCAGCTGTACTTTTCTCTCATCTCTGATGTTGGTAGTTGAACTCGCGAACTATTTCTAGCCCTACCCATGGGGGTGCAAAGTAAACCGACTGTACGGCACATAAATATTGTATCTATGGAATTTCAAAATAAAATACTTATCTCGTCAATAATAAACAGTGCGAGGAGGTGCAACGACAAAATGTTGGACCAAAATTACACGGGTACGATCCCCGGCTCCGGCTATCGTGATTTCGGTTATTCATGATTTTCCAAAATCGGTCAAGGCAAGACTTGAAACTGTTCCTTAAGGTCACCGCCTCCCTGTGAGATAGTCTTTCGATCTATGTAGATATAAGGGCGACATCGAAGCACGAATCAAATGCCACATCGACACAACAAGCCAATCGCTGAACTAGGGGTCAAGTTTCTCGCCGATCCACTCTTACACTCGGACTTTTCTGAGCTGTGAACATATAATTTTATTTATGGAAACTTTTTATCAAAATTCAGTGTACGTTTCTATTTGAGTTTCGCAAACATCCGGATACTTATTTTTATATACGGTAGTCTGAAAAAAACCGTCATCAGCTATGTTTTAGGGCTTCGAATCCGTGTTTATAAGAAGCATGGTGTCTAAACAACGACATTTTGTCCTTGTCGAAGTGTGTTTTCCTTTCACACACTGTCACAATAGGCATGTGTGGAACAGTTTCCTAAGACTTGTATTTACGAACACGATTCAACGCATATGAAGTGTGGTCTACGGCAATTTTCATCAGGACGGTATTATTGTTTATTTGTACCAGATATTTTCTTTTCCTTATTTTAGGCATAAAATGTGACTAACTCCTCGTCGGCTTTTTAATACCTCGCTACTGCTTTCTCGTTCTTTTACTTTTAAGCGATATTAATTTTTTACACCTAAACGAGACCAAATATTAAAAATATATTCGGCAGTTTAGTTTAAAATCGTCTGCTCTATGTTGGCTGATGTATTTCCAGACAGTAAATACTATGGTTTTATCTAATTATGTAACTAACGAATTCGTTTTAGTTGACTTTTTTTAGTCGAAACCGTATTATAGATTGGTTTGAAAAAAAATTATCTACCACGGCAAAAATTTTTAAACAAAACTGTCGGACAGATTTTTGATATGTGCTTTCGTTTAAGCTTTAACAAATAATTACCATAAAACAGTAGAAAAAAGTGAGCATGGCCTTAAAGAGTTATAAAACCCTGTCATCGGTGTATACTAGTAGAGTTCCCTGCGCTTAGAGGCGGTGTCATGCGAGGGAAGTGACCAATATTCAGCCTTATAGCATATCCCGAGTATTGACAGGCCTAGCGCTGAGCAGTTACTGATAAGTGGAACCATAACGTTCGGCGTTAGTCACCACATTAATTATGCGCTGTTTTTTAACTCTGAGAAGAAAAGTGTTAAACCAGTTGTTTTACAACAAATTGTGTTTATTTTAACCCACTACGCAAAAAAGGGAAGTTTAACGAGTTGACGTGAACAGTGTTCACGAGCTTCTCCGCGACCGTCAGCCATGTTAATTGCCCGCATGGGAACCCTACACCTCCCAGATGATAGTTGGACTCGTCCAGCTACGAGCCATCGCCACCTTGCTTGCAACCAGTAAACATTAAATAAATAAAGCGAAGACTGGAAATAATTTTAATATAAAAACTAAATGTATCGTAATAATTTCTAGGATTTAATTAATTAGTGTCTTCACATGAGCTAGTAGTTCTGTTTAGATTAATATTCGTAGTAGTACTTATCACAAAGTAGAGTAAATAAGTATATTTAAATGCTTCGGTCATATTAATCATTATTTTTCACCAGAGTTCATATCGATGATGTAGATGCAAAACCTCGTAAGTCAATTTTTGGCAGTATTTACATTTTTATACATTGTTCCTCGGCAATAACAAGAATGTCCAATAAATTAGTTTTTCCCCCAAAGCACATTTTATTGTATTGATGCAAACTAAAGGGCTGTAAAATTCCTTCCAGGCCAGTAAGATTTCATCTCCAGTTTATCCGCCCATCTGAGCTCTTTCCAGTTGTGACATACGAGGTTTTGCGTCTTCACCATCGATATGTACACTGTAAAAAATTTTCTTTGTCGATTTACGGAATTTCCGGTAAAAATTTCTCCAGATACCTCCGTGAATTCACGGAAACTTAGTTCTTAATCCAACAGAAGTTTCCGTAAAACAGTTTCATCGCACGGAACTGAGTCACACTTACATGTATATAATGCTACAATTGAATTTATACAGATTTGCAGATTTACCGGTGATATTATTAAAATATATTCGTAATATTTATATCTGCGTAACTTATAAATTTTCGATTTTTTCGTGCAAGTGTCCGCAGCAGACTTACGGACACATTACGTATGATTCCGTACTGTATATTTACTACAGACATTTCCGTATTTTACTTTTACGGACACTATTTCCGTATATTAACGGTACATTTCCGTTAAAATTTATATCAGTGTACATGAGAGTATTTCAAGTGGTACTGAATGTTGGTGGAATTTTTAGTATGTTACTAAGGAATACTAAACAATAGTTGCTAAAAACTCTCACAAACATTTGGTGGCACTGTTAAAAATAATTTTCGTTGTTTTACGGAGAAGTGCTGGTAAAAAATTCTCCAGAAGTGTCCGTTAATTTACGGAAGGAAACTAGCTCCACTTATGGAAACTCGCATAGTTATGTTACTTCTTTAGGATGCAGGCGCATTAGTGCGTTTGGTTATTTATTTAGTTCCTTCTCGTAGTTTTTCATGTCTTTAATTAGTGAAACATAATTACGTACAACTGTGTTACAAAATAACGTTTCCGTTAATTAAACAGACGTTTCCGTAAAATTGCCTGGAAATTTACGGAAATTTTTAACAGTGTAGACATCCTCGCTAGTTATTTTTGTTTTTAGCGCGCACCAGCTGGAAGTACTGCGTGGTACACCGCCGTGGCCGTGCAACTTCCAAACTAGTAGGACGTGTCGGGCGGTCGGGAAACAAATAACATAGTTGTGATACACGAGTGTTTTATGTTACGCGTGTTGACCCCCGAAGTTATAACAAGGCGTCGCCCTGGCCTGAACAAGGGTGCAACATATAGTGTGTCTAGATTCAGTTTCTTGGACGTACTCCATTGAAAAATTGAATTACTGTCAAAGAAAACTAGACAAATAAAATAAAACCATAAAATAAGCAGAGTATGCTTAGTCAGCAAGATATATACACAACATGAAATTCCAAGATGGAATCGGGTAAAATAAAAACAAGGAACAAACAGATAATAAATGAAAATAATAAATAAAATAAGAAAACCAAATAACATGCGACACAACTATGAGACGAAACAAAAAACACAGTAGATATCAGACACGAACAGAAAAATAACAAAAGGATACAACAAGTAGACGAGACAAAACGCAACAGATATCAGACATATACAGAGAAGACAAACGACACAATGAAGAGACGAAACAAAACACAGTAGTTTTCCAGACAGAAAGAGTTACGACGTTTCGGGAACTGGAATCTGTTCCCGTCATCAAGTAGACACACAGGGTTCAGGAACACGAGTGAGACTGATGAGGAGACTGGAAAAACCATGTGTTTTCTTTGACAGTCATTCAATTTTGCAATGGAGTACGTCTACGAAACAGAATCTAGCCATGAACTGCCATTGCACAGTTCTTTCAAAGATCATATAGTGTGTGTGTTATATAATACAACCAGCAGGACATCAGCGACAAGCAGGGTAGCCGCTGGGCCGTCGACCACACTCCCTGAGGCTAGTTATCTCATGCTCGTGTTCCGCCGAGCTGGCCATCCATGCGGAGCTGGCGCCTAAGGGTATATTTGTTTGTCATTTCCCCTGACTGCAGCATCGCCAAAATCCCTGCACACTGGTCGCTATAAACGGATGAACCAATTTTGACTTTTTTTGTGACTTCTTTGAGAGTGTTCTAACCTGTAAATTATGAAAGTATGTTCAACCGTTTGAAGATCGTAAGATTTTTTTCTAGTTGTTGAAGTGATGTAGTTCTACTGGTCTGATATATTATAAATGTAGAATCCTGTGACTTCAATGATATTACAATAATATTGTCACCTTGACCTGATGCTGCAGCATCATCTGGAATTTGCTAGATTCCCCAATTCTTCACCAACTTACAATCTACTTTTTTTTATTTAAGTTATACTTGTCCTCTACAATACGCATGTCACGATTGTGCTGTTAACATATATCAATGCCGCAATCAGTCCACTAATCTATGAAAATAAATTTCTTGACTGATTGTGACGTAAGTATCTTCCACCGTATTATTGAAGCGCAAAGTAAATATAAATTGCGGTACAGTCACAGATTTTACATGTTTCTCCTCACAATTAAAAAAAAACAAAATTCAAATAACACAGTATAATAAGCGAAAATTTAATATAGTTGCATTGTTCTGGCCGTAGTATTAATGTCACTTTTTGTTTGTTTGTTTGTCATTCATAATGCTGAAAGCACAATAGCGCGATACACACAAAAGTTATTTTGTGAAACCTATAAAATATTTTGTTAGTATTAATACAGCCAAATATAACTACGCTAACCGCAAAAACATTGTGCAGTCAGCGATTGAATAGTACAGTCACCCCAAAAATTGTGTTTGCTGGAAAATAATTTCACAGTCTTAATACCAACGATTTATTATTTTTGTAGATGCGACGCATACAAACGTAGGCTAATATCCAGCCAATCAGCATCAAGGCTTTCATCACTTCAGTGCTGCAGAAATCGCGAACGCGACGTGAATATAGAATTAAATATTACTTTCTATTTTACTCGTGTTGTGCTCCTCGCAGAGCCGCAGAAGAAATTACAGTTTTGTGCTTAAATGTTGGCTAGTGGATTGGTAACACGTAAGGCTTATGTGTATTTTCATGCAAATATCGTATTCATTGGTAATCAAATTAATTACACTTTATGTCCATAGCCTATGTAATTTCAAAAGTATTATCGCACGCAGAATATAAGTGAGAATAAAAATGTATTTGTGTCGGTTTACGGACATACGCCACTGATTATAATTCGTAGATAAAAATTTTAAAATACTGAACATGCAAGTCACGAAAAAAAAAATAATAATAAGACAGTTGATATTAAAGGAAAGAACTAAAATACTTGATGCAAAAGAACAGCAGTTTTTTTTCAATAAGCTGCGAATTGGGAGTCCAGTCGAACTACAGCAAAACAGACGCAAACGCAAAAACAAACCCAAAAAATCACTGAATGACAAGTGGTACTGATATTTAACAGACAACCGTTGACAACATATATAAATTATTATAAGGGAACAGATGATAAGCACCGTCAGCACAGATTGCCAAGAATTTTGAAATCGGAAATTCAATTCAACTGCGTTGCAGACTCCAAAATTCAAAGATATTTGAAGAAAAATATCTGTTAATTTTCTTGCATCGAGTACATCAGTTCTGTTCTTTGCGATTAACTGGCTCGGCTTTGTTGCTTGCATGTTCAACGTTTTACAGGTTTTATCAACAAACGATAAGCAGTGACGTATGTCCATAAACCCACACATTAGTACTATCATTTCAACAAACATTCAAAGAATTTGTTAATAAACAGAAAACGATAGTATAGATATGGTTTGTTGCCGTACTTGCAAGGAGGGGGATATTTGTTGAGGGTACTTCGCGAAGAGTATAAAATTAAAGTTCACGGTAAGAAGAATTTCCGTCGGCGCGTTGTGTCGCACGTTTAGCGCCATTGTGAATCCAGCAGAAGACAGAATAGTTGCTCTCTGTTTACAGCAGTGTGGCTGGTATTGTTGCATCTGTATGAGTAGACTCTATTCTACAAGACACGAACAAGTACTGGCGCCTGGGATATGGTGTTTCAGTATAGCACGCCTGTATTGCGAGTTGCCAGGAACGGCACTGAAGGGGCGTTGTCAGTCGTAACACCCCTCTGGCTGTTGGAGAATGTTCTTTTGCAATCTTGTTACATCAGCAAGACTCGGTGGGGGACTCAGGAGATGGGTCAACGTTCAATATTACCTATGTTAAAAAACTAACTTGTCGGAAAAATAATTTAAATGCTTTTCAATGTACAGGATGCCCATAAATTATCTTTACAAATGTAGACTTAAATAACTTTAAAACTATACAAGATAACAACAAACTGTTTTCAACATGCAGCAAGATAACTCATGCAGTTTTTTTTACGTTCCTTGTCAAGACTAACGCAAATAATGACATTTGTTTCTCCAATGAGTAAACTTTTCATGCGCCAGAAAAACTGAATCTTCATAATATTCGTATCAGGGTATCAGAATCTCCTCGTGTTACACGTGAAATGGAAAAAGACAGTCCCAAAATCAATGTGTGGTGCGGACTTACGCATGATTGCATCATTAGTCCATTATTTTTCATTGAGTCTACAGTCACAAGTGGTGTTTACTTGGACATGTTGCAACAGTTTGCTGTGCCACAACTGGACCATCCGCAACCTGACGTCATTTTCCAGCAGGATGTGGCACCACCTCACTGGCCCCTCGTTGTCTATCAATTTCTGGGTGAAAAGTTTCCGAACAGGTGGATTGGACGAGATGGTCCGACTCGATGGCCGACACGATCACCTGACATTGCCCCACTTGACTTCTTCCTATGGGGTTTTGTAAACGATCAGGTATACCGAACCAAAGTAACAGACATGCAGAACTTGAAGACACGCATTAGTAATGCATTCCAACATGTCACTGTGGAGATACTGGAGCATACACGGAGAGAAATTGAATACCGACTGGACATTATCCGTGCCACTAGGGATGCACACGTTGACGTGTTGGTATGAATGAGGTAAAATAAACTTTGAATTACCTTGTCGCATGTGAAAAACCGTTTGTTGTTATTTTGTATAGTTTTAAAGTTTAAAGTTGTAAAGATAATTAATGGACATTATGTATTCCCAACTACGCCGGTGTATATACCTGACAATGTTACGAAAACTTTTGGCGAAAGTTTACAGGGCAAAAATACAAAAGAAACAAACCAACAAACCCAGAATTGTCCGTAATAAAAAAAATACAAACAATTCAGAAATTAGGATACTGTCGGTGTTCAATGAAAACCAAAATAACGAGAAAAATTAAAATGGCAAAATCAAACAGGTAACAATCGAATAAGGTGAAATTATGGAGAAAGACAACGAGGGAAGAACAAATGAACTCAGCGGCAGAAATCGTTGGCTACAAGACAACACGACGAATATAACACAGACGATACTAATATGATACCTTTCAAGACAACCAATCCGACTGTATTCCTATTTCGGAATTGTTTACATGGTTTTTGAGTTCGGCCATTTATGGTTTTCTTGGTGTATTTATTTCGTATATATTTGTTTTATTTTCTATTGCTCAGTCCTTTTATGTTCCATTCATTAGTAGTTTGGTAAACCTATATCCTACAAACCCATTCAGTTTGACTCATACACATAGGCATGCTAAATTCACCAATAATTTCTACAGTGTAGGCACGCCGTTTAACTGGTTGTACCCCATAAAATGATAGGGTCAACATTGAATGTCATATTTTGCGCCTAGAGACTAATATATGGCGTGAAACACATGAACTAGGTCACCCTCACTGCTCTTGCTCCTCTTGGAATCAGAAACACACAATTCGTTCAGCTAGACGACCTCCTTAAACTGTGCAGCTATTTTATTGTGGTATACTCGACGAGCAAACTTTCGAAACCACATGTGTCCACAAAAAAAATTCGAAAGAGAGTTAAACGCGTTTCCTATAAAAGTTTGGTGAGTTACACACGAGAATGCTCCTATATTTAATAAATGTGTTATATACAGGATGTCAGATAATTTGCTGATACGGACTGCACCACGCGAATTAGTGACCAAAACTATGCAGGAAATATTCTTTAGTAAAGAGTCACCACGTCCTTAGTTGACGCGATAGGTTCAAAATACCAGCGAGTGGGGATGTAGGGTAGGTTATCACTAACATGTCATTTTTCTTGTAAAGGAAGGCCCTTACGCCTTTTTGCCAGAGAGTTTTTTTACTCAGTTTTATATCATATTCACTTTGCACAGTCTGTATGTGCGAACTACCTGACAACCTATAGCATAGCCATCTTTAGTAGAAGGCTGCGGCCTAAAATCTGGCAACCCTGGCAGGAAGGGTCATTTTAACACTTATTTCGTCTTGCCAAAGGCAGTGGCTTCCCCTGATTCGCCAGTATGTAGACCAGAATAACCAATCAGGTACAGCCATTGTCTTTGGAGAGCTGAAAGAAGTGTTTAAATAACCTTTCCTGCCAGGGTTGTCAGATCTAAGGCAGCGGCCTTCTACTAAAGATGGCTATGTTTGCATTCAAAAACATACATACCATGCTAATGTAATTGTGAATTCACAACAATGACACAACAGTTGCTATACAGGATGTCTAGTAACAAGCACATAATAATGACACCACGCGAATATTGGGCACAATGTGGCAACATAGCATTGCAGTCAGTCCCCTCTTGCACTACACAAATATCCTACTACTACTGTTCTGACTTGCATATTATGTATTATATGTGCAGGTTAAAATACCGAGCAGTCCAAACATGATTCTGTAATTACTTGACGTTACATACATACAATAATTCCTGGACGTGGCACGCAAAAGGGGTCTTTCCCTGTGCAGTGTTGCCACATTGGCACGTACAGTGTTGTCGAACAATATTTTGCCAGTTACACGTTTGTCTACAATTTAGCCCAGGATTCACATACGCTGTGTGCTTACTTTGTAGTTGTTTCTGGACGTCGTGTATATTGAGAGGCGTAAAGTTAACGAAAAGTCGCTGGCAAGTTTGCTACTTTTAATGTAAGACATGTTCACATATTAATTTGGAACTAAACATGAATGTATTATTTTTAACAAAGGACAAATAACGTATTTTAGATAATATGTCTTATTAATTGCCATAACTTGGCGATAAACTGAACAATAATACTCTTGTCATATTTAATATTCGTTATTACCCCATCATAATGTTCTTTTTGCTTGTCTATAAAATTATAAAGAGTGGATATGTTTGGTTTTTTAAGTTTGCATGTAATGTATTACACAAAGAATATCTCCGCCACTGTCGCGGCATAGAAAGGGTTTTAATTGTGTGATGGGATAATGTCAAGTCTTACGCGAGTCACTGACGTATGATGTTGCAGCAAACTTATATTGATTAGCGTAATCAACTAATAAACGCCTTCTTAACAGCCACATCGCCAGTACCCATACTAAGGTTTATTCTACTACAGGTTAGAAAGATCAATGCTAATAGTTTGTCACAGGGACAATTTATACCGCCTGAGCGCTGATAGCGGTAATGGGCGTAAACTGACCAATCACAGAGCTTTCCTGGATTTTAAGTTAATCTGAAAGCCAAAATTGGCACGTTTTTTAACTTGAAAATGAAGTTAAATTACTTTTATATTTGCCAAGCCTAGTTAAATAAAATTTTACTATAGCCTCATATTTTATCAGACCCCTTAGTGAAAGCAGCGAAACTAGCGACAGAAATGTTCCCTGTGTTAAATTCTCCCATAAGAAAACACATTTTCTTTCTATAGGCTGTTCAAAATAAAGTGAGCACTGCATAGTTTTCTTTCAGCTGTTTCGCAGCCATATTTAATATAAAAACTTCCACGTAACTAAAAACCAGTGTAAACGTTTTAACAAACTCAAAAGTTAAAATATATTGACCCAATAAGACATGTTTTAATTTATTATTATACTGAGTGTTCAGTTTATATTGAACAGGCTATACCTGTACTGGAATTAACCTAAACCGTACTAAAGTTGCTGGCGCACAAGTGGCGAGTGAAAAAAAGATATTTTGGTAAGCACTTAACATCTAGGTCTTTAGCGCTGTTGAGGGGTGTTAGGAAGTGAGTAAGGAGCAGCGTCGGAATGAAGGGGCGGGGGAAACGGGAGATCCCCGAGAAAACCCGCCAACCAGCGCCAACGTGAGAACCCCGCGTCTCTGCTCATAATCCTACCGTGCAGCAAGACACCGTAGTTGATGTAGTGGCTAGAGCGCTCGCCTCCTACCTGTACTAACTGGGTTCCATTCCCGGCGGGTTCAGTCCCCAATATTTTGCATGTACGAAACGTGACGGAGATCGCTGTCAACCGTTCGGATTTCGCGATTATAATGGTTTCTCCTGTTCTCCGAATTGCGTTTATTCGGATACAAACAAGCTCCCTTTTTGAACTGTGCTCTGGGGTATACTCCCGATACGGTATTTATTTACTTTATTATTTAGAATGAATCAAACAAATCTCTGACGAATCGTATAAGAAAAACAATTGTACAGACTGTTCATTCTCTCCTGCTTAGTGATTTTCTGTTAGTGAAGATTTTCTGCTAGTCAACAACATTCTCCAGCAATGACTTACAGCCAACAAAACTATTCAGTTTGTCCTACACTCCCATTGCACAAATCTTTAGAAGATGTATAGGAGTGTTAAGTGAGTATGTTTGATACAATTGTTTCCCATGCATCAATGGTAGCCTTACAGTACATACTCGTAGGAAACCGTGAAATATATAAGACTAGCTGTCCCTTTGCGGCTTCGCCCGCGTGTACTTAGAAAATAGTAACTAAATTTTAATAACGTATTAATTGGTGGTGTTACTATATTCTCTGTATATCTTTATAACAACAAATACAAACAGCTTTATCCAGTCCACTACGCTGAGGGTAATTTAATTGCAGAACATCTTTGTTTTTAATTCATCTTTATTTCTCTACAAAATAGCTACCCGGCCGCGGCTTTGCCCGCGTGAAATTATGTAATACAAACAGTAACTCTGGATAAAATATGTGATGAAGGCATTTAACAGCTAGCGTACTCAATAACAGTGAACTATAAATTGTCTTAGCTCAGTGT
>PNEQ01051391.1:0-59931 GCA_003012365.1 Medauroidea extradentata
GTGGCTAGAATATTAGCCACCATGGAACAGGAACTTCTTTATAAGAAAAGGTAAAATTATAATTTTATCATGTATAGTATAACGATTAAAAACTATTTAGCATGATGTAATGAAAACGCCAATAAAATAATAATTTGTCCATTCAGAGTAATTTGTAGGTGGCATATATAGATGCCACTGTCCTATAAAGGGTTAAGGGCGGAGTAAGCCCTTGAAAACCGAGTTTGAAAATCGTATTTTGTCAGAAAATCAAAAACGGTCAGGAGTTAAATTACGGTATTTTGAGTGGTGTTACGTATTATTGAGATCTTAAACGTGTAAAAGTTTCAGCCTTCTAATCGTCCCCTTTTATGAAATTATAGGGTTGCCTCCCTTATATCGCATAAAATTACGTTGGCGTTACGGTTTGTGAACATTACATGCTGTCTTATTGGGCTGTACACCGTAAGGAACAAAAAAGTTCCTCTTGTCGCAAATGCCTAGAATGCACCGTTTACCAGAAAATGAACACAATTGTTCTGTACCTGGTATGTAGGCAAAATGTGCTACATCCGATAAAAACGCGGATTTGTACCATGCTCTATGGAAAATACAACCCTTGATGCAGTTGTTGAAGCACGTCGCCAAATGCAGTTACATAAGCGTAAAAACAAAAACATGCTTATGCGCGACTCGGTTAATTTGGCAACAACTGTTGTTTAGCAAAATGTACCGAATGTGATTATTTTTAAGACAGGCATCCGCGAACGTCTATTTCACTAAGAAATAAATAATATCGTATCGGGGATGCACCCTAGAGGCGGGGATAGCTCCAAACTGGTTGGTGGCATTCTGATTTTGGGCCTGTACGCTGTCATCATCTCTGCACAATGGAATGAGACCATACGAGGGAGCGTTGCCGGAATAAAAAGGGTGGCAAAACGGGAGTTCTCTGAGAAATCCTGCCGACCAGCGACATCGTCCCACACGATTCCCACTTGTATCTCTAATAGATTTTGTGTAATGAGCCGTGAACGTCAAAATTTGCACTTTATGGTTTTATGTACGCCACTAAAACCAACTGACACACCAAACCGAAAAAATTCACAGTGTATAACAATGTCGTAGCTATGATTTGACACATACAAAAACCAAAAAATTATTATTTTTTGTATGTAATAAGCAATGTTGAATTTTAAAATGAAAATTTTAAAATTTCAACAATTCTTTAAAAATACAAAAATTATTATTTTGTTTTTATAGGTCTCACATCACTGCATACAACAGTATATTAACAGGAATGGTGCATACGAGTAGAAAGGAAGAATTAAGCAGGGTATAAAAAAGAGTTAACTTAGTCGTGTTTAGTTTACGCTCTTTCTTTTAACATTTTGTACAATCAGTGGTGACGTAGAACAAAGTTTACTAATGACCGCGGTTGACGCAGTAGCTAGAACACTCGCCTCACACCGAAGGTATCCGGGCTCGATATCCGGCGGGGTCGGTCGCATCATCACTGTTCCATGTTGTCCTTCAGGATGAGCCAAGTACATCCAGGGCGGGACACGCTGACCCCGGACATATGTTACCTGAACTGTAAAACCTCGTAACTGCTTATTATGAAGATAGGACATTAAGCCCTTTTAAACATTCATAATCAAGTATTTCCAAAGAAATATTGTTGAAAGTAGGTATGAAATGTTATACAAAATTATGTATTTATTCTCAGTGCGAGAGAAGTAATATAGTTTTCTGTACTTATTTTCTGAATGGGTGCGAAATGGAGTTACGAGGTTTCACAATTAAAGTAACGAAATGTCGACTGACATTACATCAAACATGCCCATTATACATAAAAGTGAGCAATCCGCATAATTGTCATATTTACTGAAGTTACATGAAATAGAGTGTAAGGCCTCGGGTACAATATGGCGGTTGTTGTTCGTCTTGTTATTGTTGGTGTTCGAAGCGTGGACTGGCACTATATATATTTATAGGAAGGGAAAAGAATATTGCGTGAGTTTAATAACCTGCACCTGAGAATCCACTGTATATACTCAAGCCACTATCATTTGCCCATTTGCTGCTACTATCTGGAACTGCAGACAATAAACAAATAGACGGGGATTGAGTATGCATTGAAGAGTGGATTCTAACATGCTGGTATTTGAACTCAAGACAATTTCATTTCCCTAGTTATAGGTTACAGGTAACTGACATAATGTAAGTTGATAATACATTTCGGACACGAGTTTCGGTGCTATGCTTTGTGTTTTCGGACATTAGAAATAACATATAGCTTAATAATGTTTTTTTTTGTGTTAGCATTAAACGTAATTTACACGTGTACTGTAATTTTATTGATCGGTTTTAATTTAAAGTTCAATGTTTGGAACATTATTGAAACACCAACAGCAACCACAGGAAACGAGAGCTGAAATTGTTTTTTATGACCAACTGTCAGTGACCACTACAGCACCGACTCCAACCACCCCAGCGTTGCCAACTAATCTGAAGGTGCATACACTACGTCTAAAGATTTTCGTTAAATTCAGAAAACATAGCAGTTATCGTGGAAACTCAGTATTCATTTTACTAAACAGCCGCTTTGTACACACTGCGAACAATGTATCTCACACACTTAATCAACAACGCAACATGTGCCGTTCGAAAAACCTAAACGATGTTCCAAATTCCATTACATCTCAGAAGTCATAATCGGATACGATCTCTTATGTTACTTTTGCTTTTAATTATAAATTTCCTTGCTTCTTGTATATTTGGGTGTCTACAAATTTCTGAAAATTTGTAGGAACTGATTGCTATTACTTTTTTCGTAGTATAATGGGTATTACCACAGGCCAAAATTATACCACAAATATTACAGTTGGCAACACTGCAGGCAGTTCTGTTATCCCGCATTTGTCCTGAACTGTCGCCAATACCAACAAGCATCTGTTGTAACGCGGGGAATCTATCTGTCCGGCGCGTGATCAGACAGTTGTCAGATCACGATGGGGAGGGGGAGGTAGGGGAAGGTATCGAGGGCGGCCGGGGATCGATGGCGCCCTCCCCTCCTCGAGGGATGCTGTGTGGCGGCGCGGGCGGGCAAGGCACTCAGTCCAGTCGCCGGCCATGGAGCTAGGCGGCTTCACGGGTTCCACCTCGCCGGAACACCAACGGCTGCTGGGGGGACTCCTAGACGAGTCCCTGCTGGTGGCCCCCGAGTACTCGTCGTCCAGGCGCTGCCCCTCCGGCAGGCGGCTGCTCCTCTCGCAGCAGGTGAGCTACACAGTGTCTGTCGCCTTGGTGAGTCCCTGTATCTATAGTTTCAGGACCGTAGGTCTCAATGCTCCAAACAAAGCTCAGACCTCTATACAGAATGTGTAAATAAATTAACTCTGTATTGCTCCGATGACAATCGTGTTGTGTGTGAAGATGGTACATGCACTTATGTTGAGTAAGCATTCGTACATGCTAATAGCCTGTTGTAAATATGACAACCATTCTTTGATATGCCGCGAGGGCAAGACATATGTATTTATAGAAGTAAGACAGACACTAGCATTTCAGTGTTTGATCTGACTGAATGCAGGAAAAAAAAAAAAAAATAGATAATCTATCACCATTACGAAGATGAGAAAGTGAGGGAAAGATTTTGGTCAGCGCTTAACATCGAGGTCTTTAGCGCCGGTGAATGATGACATGAGGTGAGCATCGATCAGCGCCGGAATGAAGAGGCGGGGGAAACGGGAGATCCCCGAGAAAACCCACCGACCAACGGCATCGTTCGGCACGATTCCATTACGGAGATGAGACGTGCGTATAAAGAATTACCAATGGCAGCCAGGTTACCAAATATATCGATACTGGAACAAAGTCTTCATCTTCAGCTGTAATGCTATCTCGACATGAGATGTTTGGTTGTAAGACGAACCTGATGATTTGCTGCTATATGTATGGTGAAACAGTTTTCGGTGGGAGGTAGTATGAAAATCCACATCAACGATAACTGCAACGTAAATGCATCTTGGTCTGTTGAAATGCCATTATAATCGAGATACAACTTACCTGACCGCTGCTTCGCTAGACTCACATAGTCCCATACTTAAAACGGCATAGTGCATAGTTTAGCGCTAAAATCATCAGTTTAAAATTTTAGATTTATTGAAGCTAATTTGTATATATATAAACAACGATCCTAGACAATAGTTGTTGCCAACTTTCTAAGCAAAACATTTTATTGAGTAACGTATCTCTGAAGAAAAATCTCTGGCACCGAAACATCGTACACTTAATTGCGGCGCAAGAGATCACTCTTAAAATATGCATCATTCTGGGTAAATTTTTTCTCGCAAAGTTGGCAATTATTATAAGGGTTGTTGTTTTGTAGTTTTCCCATATTGGCTTTCTAACACATTCAATTTGTGAGTTGAGATAAAGGAGCGCATAAAAAAAAAAAAACAAATTCCTGTCGTCTGCACTAATGGTAACTCCACGGGGATCAGGGTTCGATTCCCGTTGGGATCGTTCCCGATTTTTACATGTGGGGAAACATGGCAAACGTTATTGTATATTGGGGTTATTCAGGGGATGCTCCGAACTTCCTCTGCGCTTCGTAATCCGTCGCTATCCTATAGTAACCTCTTATCAATTACTCCTCTCCAGCATCCAATATTTCACTGATAAAAGTCACTCATACCTGTCTTTATTGCAGCAATCCCTCGTGGCTCAATATGCATCGCCATTCGCCTGCCAAAGTTTTGAGTATGGAATATATCGTTACATTACCACTCTCTCTCATGCAGCTAGCTGTCACAGCTCCACGAATTTAACATATTGGATTAAGTTTCTGAAATATTAAGTGTGTTTGAAAACCGTTCGTAATTTTGTGCTTGTACCAAACACTGTTGAAAATTTTGATGACAAATGAAATGTTTCCAGCTGTAAATAATTCTAACTTTATAGTCAGCATGCAAGTAGTTTACTGACTGTTTTATGTTTGTAAAAGTTGTGAAAAATATCTTAATTGCGTAAACTAATTAGCTTACTCTGATAAAATAAAAATAGTTTATTTTCTTTAGGATACTTTTTTCAATAACATAGAGAAACAAACTAGAGTTTCTAAATTGCTTAAAATCTTACCATGTTTAAACTATTTTAAAAACGTAAATCAGTTTCTCTCTGTAATGAATCTCAGAGCTGTGATTTTATTACTTTCATCACTGTAAATTATTTCGTTTATGATATTTAGTTTACTATTTGTACGAACCGAAGACAGAAGACCTGCTACTATGATCTGTGCGAACAAGTAAGCACAATAAATAAAAAATTATGTACTGTATAAAAGTTTATTAGTATACTATAAAAATGTTGAATATCTAACATTTTTTCCCAACAACCTTTACGCTCTTTTTTTTTTTTTTCCTTCAGTAGGGCTTCCTCCGAAGAATAATTTCGGTAAAGATATTTTTATGCCCGAAGATTTATAGGGAACTTTGTCCAACGAGCGAAAAGAGAGAAACGAACACTAAACATTTTCCTCATTCACTGCCTGCTCGAACCAACGAACTTCCGAGTATTAACACACGACCGACTAGACTTGACACAACAGTTTATTGGTGTTCCGATCAGCTGTGTCTCAGCCTGAAGACTGGGATGGATCTCAATCCCCGAAACGTTGCATTTTTTCGTTGATTTTAAGTCGTGTTGTCTCTTGTTTTTTATTTGTTGTACACTGTCCACTATTCGTGTATTTTTTTTCCATCTTTTCTCATATTGGGAATCTGGTTTTCTTTGTGTCTGTCTTTTGAGTTCGGGTGTTTTTAAACTATTGACTGAATTCAATCATTAGAATTCTTGCTGAAATAAGTAATTAAAAAAAAACTGACGAAGTTCCTTTGAGATTGTTTTGCTTACGTTTTTTGTGTCTTTAGTGTATTTTATTTGTATTTTGTCACTCTGTTTTTCAATACATGATCGGTCAACAAAATATGAGCAATTGCGTATGTCCACAAACCAATAAATTCCAGTTTATAGGTGTTTATGAAAAGTTGTAGATTAACTCAGTCATGTGACCAGGTTTTCTTGATCGCTAGGTTTTGAATAAACGCCCGCAAGCGATTCAGGGTTCTGCTATGGCGGGAATTCAAAACAATCGAACACATTTATTACAATTGTTTAAGAGGACTATACATCGGATGTAATTTTCCGCGTTTGAAGCGCGGAGACAATGAATCGATAAGGTTCAAGTTTCCACGCTCGACGGTAGCAACATCGCTTATATTCGCGGCACCAAACTGCCGTGTAGTGTTTTCCTACTACTCTTTTTCCTGTGGGACTTAAGGCCATGGTCTTTCTTTTGTTTCAAACAATTGCAAATAACTGAAATATTTTTTAACCGAATGCCTTGAAAAAAAATTGAGACTGTGTACACTTATACGATACACAATTTTGCCAGAGCGTTTGATAAAATAATGCACCATTTGCTAGCAAAAAATTATTTTGCTTCATTTTGACAACAAAATACGTGATATTTTAGGGGCAAAATCCTAAAATCCGTTTGGTGTATTGCAATAAAAAAATTCAGATAGGAACGATGATATATAAGTCTCAAAAACTGTAAGAATGATTTTTTTATATATGTGTTAATTTGCGTTAAAAATATATTTTTGAAACCACTGCAAAACTAATGAGCGAGGCCTTAATGCAGTGACTCTACAAATTTATTTGTGGAAAATTTGAAGTGAAGTCCAACGCATGCTTTAACGTTGTGTTTCATAAATCCGGGTGGCATTTTTCAAGCTACAGTTATCTTTTTAAAAAAAAAAAAAAAAAAAAAAAAAAAGTTTTTAGCCATTTTGAGTGGCCCCAAAAACATGTTTCTAACAAGTATGTTGCATTTTCAAAGATGATAGAAGCCTAGTTTTAACCACGTGGTTCTTTTCGTAGATAAACATATTGTGAATAAGTTTAGTTGTTTCGCGTTGAAAAAAAATAGGCGCGGCACGCTACAACATCGTTCATTCTTCAGGTGCATAAATCTAAATGTAGCGGCCGATAGTAGCATATTTCTGATAGATAATTGTACGTGCTGAGCCAAGCCAGTGGCGGATTTAAAAAGCGGGGGGGGGGGGGGGGGGGGGGGGGGGGGGGGGGGGGGGGGGGGGGGGGGGGGGGGGGGGGGGGGGGGGGGGGGGGGGGGGAGCGTAGGGGGCGACTGCATCCCCCCCGCAAGAACCTGTTGTGTGTTTTCTCGTTCATTCTGACGCTGCTTCATACTCACATCATGCTGACCAAAATATATTCATTCTAATTGGCTCGTACTAATTTACGAAATTAATAAACCACCAGGTGAAATACTGACTGAGAAAACCTCTGTATAGCCAGTACAATATACATGTGTGTCTACTTTCACTCGCGTGGGAACTAAACGAGACTAATCTCGCATTGGACTGTTCAAACCAACCTTACATAACGCCTACAACATCTCCTCAGAACGCATCGCCTACGACGATGAACAAGACTACACACACACTTTTGAATTCTAGTTTAGTACCAGAAAGATAAAGTGACTTTCGGACGTTCCTACAAAAAAGGAAACCTTTTCACATCGTGTTACATTTCGTGTACAGCTGCCGTCCCCAGTGCCAGTTGGTGTTTATGAGCTCAAAGAGACAAAGCATAACTTTCTTTTCGAACCATAACAGTCCATTTATCATGGCGTACAGTTCCGCGTGCGAAAATTACAAAAATTCGAGTAAATAATTCCGAGCTGTGTACAAGATGCCCTTGAAATGTGTGAAGAAGTTTTTGGTACCGTAAATCGGGGTTACTTTGAACCTGCAAAGTAACTGTATCGCTCAGTACAGTAGACTCGAGGTCATTTGGTGAAGACAGATAAAGGGTGTCTAGTCGCATCAGGGGCGTATCCAGAAATTTATTCGGGTGGTGGGGAGGGGGAGGGGAGAGAGCTGATGAATATTAGTATTGACACTAGTAGTACATCGTTCACAGGGTACAGAGAAAGGATAGTAAAATAAAGACGTGTATAAACTATTAATGGAAATTCACCCATATATATATATATATATATATATATATATATATATATATATATATATATATACTGTACACACATTTGCAGTAGATTAACACCATAATCATATATATTGTGTCACAGTGTAATTTAAATTGTTACAATTTAACTCAGTAAATTAGACTTTAGTTTAGCTTTTCACCAAAACATTATATTATTCTAATCAGATAACACAGTACAATCATTTCACTATACTACTATACACTATACACTATACTATGCTTCAAGTCAATTAAATGTCCATTCAAATCCAAACATATATGACATCTCAGCCATATGGCGAAAATAATTTAACTGTTAAAAAGGTAAATTGTAGAAAAAATAAAGACATTTTTAACACTCAAATAACTACTGCAGAGTAAACGAATCAAAAAATTCCATTATTCCAATATACATTTAAACCAAAAATGACAATATCACACATCAAAGTACAAAATTAAGTTTTCTTGCTTTACCACAGTTCACAAACTTACTGATCACAGCCTCGTCAGAAATGCGAATATCTCTATGAGTGGAAACCAGAAAAAGTCCTTCAAGACGCGATTCTGAAACAGTGCTCCTTAAATAAGTTTTTAGTCTTCTTAGAGTAGAAAAACTTCGCTCTGCTGTTGAAGTAGAAACTGAAATCACAGCCAGTATTTATTTTAATCATTTCATGAACGTTTGGATAAACATCTGGATGTGACTCACACAAAGCAACTATTGCAGTAGCAGGTCTTGCACTTTCATTAACTGCTGTCAATTTTGACTTTTAGTTTGCATGAAGTATCTCTATCTTTTTCCCCAACATAACACAACATAACCTAACCTCACAACATCCCCAAACCGAACCTTACGTAACAACCCAAACAAATCCAACCAAAACCAACCTACCAAAACATAACATAACCCAACCTAACCTAACCTAACCCAAACTAACCTAACCCAACCTAACCTAACCTAACCCTACCTAACCTAACCCAACCTAACCAAACCTAACCTAACATGACCCAAGCTAATCTAACACAACCTTATCCAACCTAACCTAACTCAACTTAATCTAACCAAATCTAAACACATACCAACTTCACCTAGCCTTGCTTGCACTAAGTTGAACACAGTGTACAAATGGTCACACTGTGCATAAAGCTCAACTTTCTAGAACTAAGTTACACCTTCCTGTACTAAGTTGCACTTTCTTGCACTAAGTTGCACTTTATTGCACTAAATTGCACTTTCTTGCACTAAGTTGCACTTTCTTGCACTAAGTTGCACTTTCTTGCACTAAGTTGCACTTTCTTGTACTAAGATGCACTTTCATGCGATAAGTTGAAAATTCTTGCACTAAGTTGCACTTTATTGTACTAAGTTGCACTTTCTTGTACTAAGTTGCACTTTATTGCACTAAGTTGCACTTTCTTGCACTATGTTGCAATTTCACTTAGAATTACTAATTTGCACCCAACATAACATAACCTAACAAAACCTAATATTATCCAACCTAACCTAATGCAATCTAACCTAATCCAACCCAACCTAATCCTACCCAACCTAATCAAAGCCAACCTAACCTAACATAACTCAACCTAACCCAACCTAACCTAATCCAACCTAACCCAACCTAACCCAAACCAACCTAGTCCAACGTAACACAAAACAACTTAACCTAACCCAGCCTAATCAAACCCATCCAAACCCAACCTAGCCCAACATAACCTAACCCAACCTAACCTAACCCAAGCTAACCTACACAACCTAACCTAACCCTTAACCTAAATCTAACCTAACCTAACCCAACCAAACCCAACCTAACCTAACCAAACCTAACCTAACCAAACATAACCTAACCCAACCCAAGCTAATCTGACCCAAACTAACTTAACCGAAGCTAACCTAACCCAACCTAACCTAACCCAAGCTAACCTAACTCAACCTAACCTAACCCAAGCTAACCAAACCCAACCCAACCTAACCCAACCTAACCTAAACCAACCTAACATAACCCAACCGAACATAACCCAACCTAACATAACCCAACCTAAACTAACCTAACCCAACACAACCTAACCTGACCCAAGCTAACCTAACCCAACCATATCCAACCTAACATCACTCAACCTAACCTAACCCCATATAAACACATACGAACTTCACCTACCCTTGCTTGCACTAAGTTGCACAAAGTGTACAAAGGGTCACATTGTGCATAAAGCTACACTTTCTCGAACTAAGTTACACCTTCCTGCACTAAGTTACACTTTCGTACACTAAGTTGCACTTTCTTGCACTAAGTTGCACTTTCTTGCACTAAGTTGCACTTTCTTGCACTAAGTTGCACTTTCTTGCACTAAGTTGCACTTTATTGCACTAAGTTGCATTTTATTGCACTGAGTTGCACTTTCACTAAGAATTACCAGTTAGCATCCAACCTAACACAACCTAGCAAAACCTAATATTATCAAATCTAACCTAATGCAACCTAATCTAATCCAACCCCACCTAATCCAACCCAACCTTATCAAAGCCAACCTAACCTAACCCAACCTAACCCAACCTAGCCCAACTTTACCTAACCCAGCCTAGCCCAACCTAATCTAACCTAACCCAACCTAACCCAACCTAATGTAACCCAACCTAACTTAACCCAACCTAAACTAACCCAACTTACCTAACCCAACCTTACCTAACCCAACCTAACCTAACCCAACCTAACCCAACCTAACCCAACCCAACATAACGTAACAAAACCTAACCCAACCGAACAATGTAATATAATCCAACCTAACCTAAACACATGCGATCTTTACCTAACCATGCTTGCACTATATTGCACTCACTTGCACTAAGTTGCAATTTTTGCACTAACTTGAACTAAAACCTTGCATTGAAATATCCTAACTTGCACTAAGTGGCACTAGCTTTCTCTTAGTCGCGTTATCTTGCACTAAATGGCACAAACTAACACCAAGATGCACTATCTTGTACCAAAATGTACTAACTGGTAATAAGTCGCATCAGCTTGTAACTATTTCTAGCTTGTGTCGTTTCTTATGCAATGTAACTTAATCCAACCCAGTCTAAACTAACACAACCTAACATCTCCTAACACTACCTAAACCAATCTTACCTAACTCAACCCAACGTAACATATCCTAACCCAACCTAGTTATCCTGAATCAACTTCCAACTGCACTAAGTCGCACATTCTTGCAATGAGTTGCACTTAGTTTCACTATCTTGCTCTAAGTATCACTATTTCGCATTATGTTACACTAGTTTGCACTAAGTATCACTAGCTTTCATACACTCTAACCCAACATTACCTTACCCAATCTAACTTAAAACCACCTAACTCAACCTAACCTAACCAAACTTAGTTACATCAGTCCTAACGCAAATAGCCTTCATAGCATACTGAAGAATTAAGTCTAAGATTTAGTATTTAGTGACACACACTGAGCGAAGTGGAGCAATTGTAAAACTCTTGTATTTATAATCGCAAGGGCCCAGGTTCGGATTCAGGTCAGGCTATTCTGATAAAATTTAGCTCTGTTTTTACCTAGATAACTCCAGTGGCGGATTTAAGGAACGGCGGAGGGGGCGATACAGGAATGAAAATATGAGTAGTTTCCTACGAGAGTTTTTTTTAGGCATGAAAATACTTATTACCTCAGAGTTTTCATGGCATTGAAACAACTGATAAGATGATCTTTGAAAGAACTGTGCAATGGGAGTGCATGACTGGATTTATTTGCTTGGACATACTCCATTGCGAAATTAATAAAATACATAATAAATAATACATAAAAAATATTTCGCAATGGAGTATGTCCAAGCAAATAAATCCAGACAACTGATAAGATGCCATGTCAGTGTTTCAGGCGTATGTATGCAGCCCGCATTAACATCATATAAATCAAGGCTAATCTTACTATCGCTATATCAACATAATCTTCGGTTTTATAAGAGACAGAGTCGTTCATATTTTTGCTGCGTTTGCCGAAGTCAAGTGCAAAGAATGGTTGACTACAAATATTACAAAACGTTTTTTTTTGTATCACGTTGATAATGTAACCGTTTGTTATATTTGGTTTTGCAGAACGCAGCGAAAATAAGAACGACCGTGTCTTTGATAAAGCGCAAAGATAATGTTGATATGTGTAATACTCTTATTGCTATAGGGAACGTACAATTAGCCTTGATTCATATGGAGCTAATGCGGGTTGCATACATGCACCTGAAACACTGATAACGGCGTCTCACAGAGAATTTTATTGTTTTAATAATTTTTGAATTTATGCAATATATTATACGTTTTGTAGACATACATGGTGACTATTTTTTTTACTGTAATGAAATTTTTTTAGCTTTCATAGTTTTTGTATAATTGCATGCCGAAGTCCAAATTTATATAAAAAGTGTTTTATACGTTGAAGAAAAACAGAGTTACCGAAATGGAATAATTCATACTGAAGAACAGTATCACTGGCTACGTCAAGATATGTAAAAGGTAATTGATTTATTATTTTTTTATTTAAAATGTTTACAACATTGGCAATATTTTATTTTAAATTTAGTTTTTTTTAAATATACAAAATAAGTTAAAATTTTAAAAAAATAATAATTGGAAAGTGTTATGCATCATTATACTAAGCAACAGTTGTTGGTACGACATAATATATTTTTCTGCTTTCAAACGGTTGTATAAAAACTATTATACTCCTTTATCTTCTGGTTACGAATATTGGATTTATAGGACTAATATACATTTTGTAACATAGTTTCAAATCCGAAAACTTACCACACGTTTTACTTATAACTTAAAATTCACGCTTAGATAGTGATATTTGTATTAGAATTACAGTTTGAAAATTTTAAACTTGTATTTAAATTGTATGGTTAAATTGAAATTTGTTTTAAAATTAATTAATTTACACTTATTTTTTTCTTAAATGTTGTTATTGTCAGTGTGAATTGTCAGTATGTTATGTCCTATATCATCAATGAAAACAAATAAAATATTATACAAGAGTCTCCCTCTTGTGGCTTTGAAACTTTAATTGGAGTAAACGTCCCAGGGTGATATTCTAACCTCGTGACATTTTAACACACCTGATATGTCACAGTTTTTTTATTACTCGTGTGGCTGAAGCCTTGTTCATCACACATATTTGCCCTGCATAATCCTGGTCGTGTGGCAGAAAAAAAATCTTCCAAGTTTCTCATCCATACACAGAATTAAATTTAGAATACTTCAGTTTGTAAACGGGAAATGTGTCGAGAGTTGTTACTGTACAATTAATCCGGTAACATCAGTATACAGCAGACTCCGGTTGTCAAACAAGTTTAGGAACACAGCCGTGGATGTGGGAAACAACTTCAACGTTACGTTTTCAACGTGGACGTGCATCAGTGTCATGAATTTTCAAATAATGATTCATACTGTACATGCGCCTAAGTCTGTTTCTGGAATAATAAGCTTACGTGCAATATTTAAAAGAAAGCGCACTGATGGACTTATTGAAAGCCACTACCGATTACCAATTGACTGGAGATAATTGATACAAGGATGATCTCAAGTGACTAGTGAATACCAGTATTCAGTTAGTTCAAGTGTTCTCAGTCTGTTGAACCTGACTAAAGGAAATCTATCATTCCACTTAAGTATCCACATGACAAACAAAGTTTGCTTTTGTATGTAAGGAGTTGTTAATTTCTTCTAAACACCGCGTTACAACGTTAAGTACGAGGATATCAAGACTTATGCCTGTATTTCACTGACACTGCAATTTTACGTTGCTGTTAATATTATAAGTTCATCGATAATTTTGAGAGTAGTTGTAATGTTTCTTATTTAAATAAAAATGCAGCGTCTATGTCAACTACTAGTCACTTTCTTTTTCCATAGATGACATCTCTATTTTGATGTTACACTTAATACAATATGAACAATATAAATACATGCTTCCAACTTTGACATATGTTGCATCTCCCTTTCAACAAGTATATCATATGTTTCTTACTTAAATATTAATGCAGCTTCCATGTCAACTACTAGTCACTTTCTTTTTCCATAGATGGTATCTCTATGTTGATGTTACACTTAATACAATATGAACAATATAAATACATGTTTCCAACTTTGACATATGTTACAGTAGTAGTTTAAAAACAATTAGATACGTACAATAATTCCCAAATAGCAAACATCAACTGGTCCACTGGTGCAAATCTGATCATGATAAGCAGCCCACAGGCAGTAAACATTCTGAATGCACCCGTGGCCACATGTGGCATACATGATCATCCACATGTTAACTACAAGTGTACCACAAGCATTCTTATTATACTCAATGCTTGTGGGTTAGTTTGCTAAGTCTGCTTGTGGACCGTGTACTGAAATATGTCAGTCTTCTTAATCTAAGTTTCCCACATTAAAAGTATTTCAGTATAGCTACAAACATATTTACTGACATGGCCTGATTAACAACCATTCAATCAATAGTAGACGATCATACTAGCGATCGTTGGCCGCTTCTACCAACAGTTGGCCAACTGAAAAATGATTGTATTTGTAACTAGTGTTTTTCCCATGAAGCATAAGATATTATTTTACAATATTTAAAGACAACTTTATATTCTTTCAGTTATATCCTAAAGTAGGCTTATTGTTAGCTACCTTTTTTAAGCTGTAAAATAAATGATTTTCTTATATCCTCATCTGAATTTTATACTATTTTTATTGTGTGTCGTGTATTTTCGTTATCTCCTCCGGTTTCTGATGATATATTCAGAACCAATAATCCGTCACAGACTTACGTGCAAAAAGAAAATATTAGACAGGGCAGGTAAGATTACTATGTGAAACTCTTTCCGTATTACCGTAGAGCACGCCACTAGCACAATGTGCTTGTCGAGACTTTTTCGGTGAGCGTGTGGTAGATAAATAAGCGCTGAATTCTTCAGTTGAGATCTACACTTTTTGAAAGCCAATACAGAAAAACTGCAAAACTACAATCCTTGATATTATGTTTGCAACTTTATGAGCAAACTTTTGTCCAGAACGAAGCGCGATATCTTGCACCGCAATTAAATGTACGATTCGGCATCACAGATTGTTCTTCAGATATAATTTATCGAGAAAAATTTTGCTCAGAAAGTTGGCAAAAACTATTATCTAGGATTGTGTTTTTTTTTTTTTTAATTTTACAAATTGTCTTCGAGAAACCTGCAATTCTGACTGATGCTTTAGGGCTGTATTATGTACCATGCAGTCTTAACAACGAGATGATAATGTTGTGAGAACGTTGTGAGGTGTGCACAAAGAAGCGGCGGAATGTTAGAACGCGGAAAACGGAAACGGCAACGCCCTCCACATTTTCTACACTGTAAAACAGTGAGCAACCCAATCGGGAATCGAACCCGTATCATTGTGGTGGAAGGCGAGTGAGTGGTCTGCTTAATACAAGACTGTGTCCGCTATACCTGGCTACATTAAAAGAATCAACCTTTGAACGTCGATTTTTCAAAGTCTTTAAATTATAAATAGTAAAATGAACGTATTATGAAATAACATATCCATAGGTAATTATGCCTATTTAAACAAGAATAGACATCTGGAAACAGTTGTGGAAAGTATAATTTAATCATTGAGTAAAAGTGGGTGACATTACCGGTTCACTGTGTATGTGTAACCTTGGGAATTTTTTATTGCTTATAAAAGCGTAATAGCAAGTGTACAAGTCATTACCTTGAAGAAACATTCCCAGACCTAAAGTTTTCAAAATATTAAGTTTATTAACATACCACTCTTTTTTCTGAATAAAGGGCACAATCCATATATGTTTTCAGATATAAGTTATTCCTTAAAATAACACAATTAACATATTTTCTCTCTTTCAACCTACGTAAGTTTTATAGTTTCCAGTTTCAAGAATTTACAATGTCGATTTTAAAGTGTGGATAACTCCCTCCACCTTAGGAGGTATTTTACTTACGCCATAGTTCGTACAATGCTTTATATCTAGTTTAGAATAGATTTTTACTTCACAGCGTTTGTACTAATGGTTGCAAGATCAATGCTGACATTCTATCTCTATGTGTTACTAAATTGAACGGCGCCAAATTGCAACCCGTAGCATGCGATGTCCCATACACGACCGTAGAAGAACAGGTCTGGACACTCGCCTGGAAACTTGACCCCTTGTTGTTTGGCTGTAGTTCACCAAGTTACCGAGAGTGTTGTGCGTCTTTGGCGCTGTAATCAGGGCGGTCGGGCTCAAACTCCGCCCACTTCCTTCCCACTAAGATAAACAATTTATCAAAACGTATTTTTTTTAAAATCAATTTACGAAAAACTTTATTTGCTCACAATTTTAAAGTATGGCTCCAACAGTCTTTAATTACTTTATAATGTTAACAATGGAAAAAAGTAGGCGGAGTTTGAGCCCGACCGCCCTGAATGCAGCGCCAAAGATGCACAACATTCTCGGTAACTTCAGCCAAACAACAAGGAGATCAAGCAAAATGCATCGGTAGATATAGGCGAGTGTTCTTCTACGACCGTGGTCCTATGCAAATTTTTTTGTTGGAAAATAAATTTCCTCCCAACACCGCTAAAGTACACATTTCCCTATCTTCGCCTGCTATTATTAGTCAGCGTTCAATTTGGTCACGTAACAAATGAGCAGCGTAATAGCCTAGTTGTTATATAACGTCTTTAGTTTGTACCGGTCGTTCAGGCTCACTCTAAATGTATTGTCTGTGCTATGAAGGCATACTAGGAGGATATAGTAAGACGCTGCAACTGGAACGCTGAGTTCGTTAAAATGTTATTACGCTATTAACTTAAATTGGGACACTGCGAACGTTTTTTTTTTTTACAACGGGTACTTTAGTTTTAGGGTAGGTTAACCTACACTCTTATTTTTTCTCTTTCGCCCCCAGAGGTTGGTTACGTTGGTTATAAAAAAATCAGTTAATCGAGAATATTCCATACTTTTATTCTCATATACAGTCTCTACGAGAGCGCATCACGAGCCCTTGGACTTAAAGGAGTGACAGCCCGGACGTGATACGTCATTCTTTCCACAGGGAGATTTAAGTGTTCATTGTCGTGCGTTTGTATATAACGTTCTCGCTGTCATTCCTGACTGTTGCCTTTCCTCTGTCTACGAAAAGAACCTCTTGATTTTTCTATGTGGACGTCAACGTTTTGGCACGGAGCATTTTGTTAAAATATATATTTTCTAGAACCGCAAACAGGATAGTGCTTTTTAATTGTATGGAAAATTTTGCACCATGGAACTTAAAATTTTATTTACAGTATACTTACGAGAAATGTTTGCTTCTCCTTTACGAAGAGTACCAATTCATATTTAATTTTTTGTCAGCAGAACATACTAAAATTACTGGTCAATTGGGTAAAATTCTTGAGCTAATGAAGCAGCTGCTATACGGTATAATATTATTTATTGACGAGATTTTTTTTTCAGGGGAAATGAATTTAAATATTTTGATTTTTGGGAAGTGAATTTTTTTTTTAAATCAGGAACACACGGATTGCGTTTATTTTTCATAGTTACTGTGGCTGTGAATGAACTTATACTCGCATTCTCAAAGAATTGAAACACAACTGCTTATTTCATAAAACCATGTTTGGCCTTTTCATAAATTTCGCATTATCGCTGCATGATTTTTTCTCCCAGAAAATAATATCAAGCTTACATGTGTAATGGAAGAAAATAAAACCTTTAACTACGTCTTTAAACATGTTATTTGATTTCTGCTGTTGCAAATACATTTATATACAAGAGAAGTAGCTGCAGCTAGTTTACCAATTAACACTGTGCAGTTAGAATAAATTACTGGAATGGATGGAACTTTGCCTAAATACAAATTGTAGCAAACGAAAATGAAACACGGGATGAAATGCGTTTATACTAAAAAGTTCAAACCAGATTGACATTTAAACATGTAGTGAACGCAGGCTGAACATTGTGAAGAGAAGTCTTTTAACCAAATTGTGAATTACAGAACAAATATTATCGATAAACAAAGACGAAAACTATTATACATCTTGGTTTGAAATAATTCATTATATTTATCATAAATTCTTTTACACTTCTCGTTATTTATGCGCCCCAGGACGAGTCTAACATCAGAAATAATCAAACAAACAATTTTAAATAGCGACAGCTTCAGACGTTTATCATGAGGCTGCGATGGCCGAATGGTCAGACCATTCGCCTCCCACCAAGGCGATCCGGGTTCGATTCCCGGCGGGGTCGGTCCACAGATTTTCGCATGTGAGAATAGTCGTTAATCGGCGGCGTTCTAGGAGATCTCCCGTTTTCCCCGCCAGTTCATTCCGGCGCTGCTCCATACTCTCCTCATGTCACCCCTCGCCAGCGCCAAAGACCTCGGTGTAGAGCGCTGACCAAAATGTCTCTCACTCTTAGACGTTTACAAAATCTCATGAGATGGGGTAGGGTAGATTTTCTCTGTCAGGTGATCAGGTTTTGTCGACCACCAGTGTTGCGATGAAGAGAGCGGGAATAAAAAAAAAAACGTACATATGTTGTCATTATATAAAAGAAACAGAAACAGTCTTTTTGTAACGTATGTGTTTATATACCAGTCATCCTACTGCGATGGAACTTCGGTGAGCAGTTGCGCTTGTGTGCGCGGAGGTTTCTGACAACATAAGAACTATATACAGTATAGGGAGATGCGGGGAAAACGGGACTGGAGCCAGAACATGGTATCCAAAAGATTTTCTTTTCCAAAATGTTTCCAAATAGGCCATTGATGACCGCTAACATCATTTTGCACCGTTTAGAATAAAAAAAATAAAACAATTGTGATAAAAAAAATTGTATTAGATAGTTAAAAGTATACTGTAATTTATTACTTTCAATATAATCATCAGTATTAATACAATTCTTTGAATTAGATTTGAAATTCCAAATAATTTTAATCGAAAATATTTATTATTATTTTGGAAAATTATTTTTTTAAGATATTAAGAATGGAAATATATATATTTTTACAAATTGCTAAAACCTTCTGAGTTATTCGTGTGCACACCAGACAAAAAAAATTGAGTTTTTCGATGCACTTCAATAAACAGATTAAAAAAAACACGTTATTTGGGTAGCATGCCAACAACTAGTGCTAAAAATATTACCTCATTAAATTGAAAGCCACGCGAACGAAGCCGCAGGCAATAGCTCGTATTTTACCAAATGCAACGCACGCAGCACATTCTTTACACGTTATTGCGTCCATATTACACATACAATTATGTTGTTTCGTGCCTGTTTCTTCAATATTTTGAAAAGAGAGCATTCAGTTTCTGTTCGTTGTGGTTTTGGTTATGTATACTGCTTAAACTTTTTTTTTACGCGCCAAATAACGACTTTCTTCCACTTACAAGCCGCTTACTTTGCTCGAGAGTAGGGTGAGGAGTATATCGAGGAGATGCCCTTGCGAGTACTTGGACACGAGTAAACTTTACTCTGGTCGCTGTTTGCACTCCTGAAGTTGAAATGGGTCCTACACATTATACCCTCGTGAGTTTTTGTAAATGCCTTTTGTCTTTGTTCAGTTACGGGCACGGTCTATGAAGGTATAGAGGTCTTGACACTGAGGAATAAAATGTGACTTTTGTCGCCGAGCGTTAGTAGTTATCTAGTGGAAGATTTGTCTTGTTTTGTATTTGGCTTTGTTTATAACGTGAAGTTGTTGTCGTAATTGCGTGTAATATGGGTGGGTTAATTGCCAAGTGGTGTAAGTCCAAAATGCAAATATTTCAGAAGAGAGAATTTAAAGTTTGTATCTGTGTTAAACTTCAGGGATTACTTTAGTTAATACGTAATGGGAAAAATGTAGTGGACTGGGACGCACACCATTTAGTAAGTATGTAGACCTCACTGCAGGCAATTCTGTACTGGTGTAAGTCCATTTTCGATTTTTTGTGACTTACACCACTTGGCAACTAACCCACCCATATACAGAAGAAAAAAATTGAAATATAATTTTGTACTGGAACACATTTTTTTTCAACCATTATATTTAGTTTTTCATTATTTTACATGTAGACACGTATTGTAACGATTCTAAAATTTTGTAGGGCAGAAATATTAGATTTTGTTTGAATACGTTTACCAAAGCAATAGTACATGATATTTTTCTTCAGACGACATTTCAGTGGTGTTCGGGTAAAGTGGTATAAGTAGAGATAAGAAATGTTCGCAAAAAGAATTTGCAACACATTGTTTCAATAAATTCCGTGCACAACTGCAGCTATGCTTCACTGTCAGTGATTGGACGTTTATTTCTAACCGCTAGTCAGAGACGTCTTGTGTCACATTAACTTAAACCTGATTTGCTTGGTAGATTGGGCGACGCATGTGCACAAACACACGCTGCCCAATAACCATGAATTAGTGCTGCAGATGCGCAAGGGGCGTCCAAACAATTTGTTGCAAAATTCTATTCGCGAAAATTGTCTGCCTCTACTTATACCACTTTACCCGAACACCACTGATATATTAACGGATCCACACGTGCCACTGAATTTATAGACACGAATCATATATATCTACCATATTAACATAATTTTATATAAATAATTACGAAAATTATAACGCCGCCAGATGTAAACAAGGCAAATCTTCCACCAAATTACTACTAGCGCTCGGCGACAAAAAAGGAGTCACTTTATCTTGCTGGAGAGCATAGGCATGTCAAGACCTCTTCCTCTTAGACCGTGGTTAAGGGTAATTATACTACAGCTTAGAAAGATCAATGTTAAAAGTTTGGCACAGGGAAAATTTCTGCCGCTTGAGCGCTGGTATCGGCTAGAAGTATATAAAATGACCAACCACAGAGATTTCCTGAATTTAAAATTATATGAAGATGATAATTTGAAAGAAAATATTAGTTTGAGTTCACTTTAAAATTAAATTAAATTACTTTTTTTTTCTTTACCACGCCTAGATAAAATTAATTTTACTACGTTTTCGTGTATTTTTAGGTACGTTAGCGATTGCAGCGAATCAAACGGTAGAATTTTTCCCTGTACCAAACTCTCCCATAAGAAAACGGATTTTCTTTCCAACCTGCAGTAGAATTAACCTAAGTTCAGTACAGTTTGATGGGAGTTTGAAGTAAACGTTTCTATTTGGATTCTAACTCTCTGGTCCACTTCGGTGAATGGAAGTGATAATATCACTTCAATGGATTCGTCAGTCCATTCCAGGTTGAATTTAGATTAATATTTCACTATAAACGCACTAATAGTTACAACTTGCATTTTAATTCTACGACAGTCCAGTTCGTATTAAAATTGAAATGGGTTTACGAAGTAGGTGGAGACTTTGGGCGAAGATGATGAAGAGTAAGCCTTCAGAAACAGACTGTTAACCATCGATATGCAAGCAACCAACCTCACACGTCAGTTAGATAAGTTTTCAGGAGCGTGGGGTAAAAGTTGAATTTATTGTATATTATTAGTATTATTGTAAATACCATACGTTCCGTATCCTGTTGATAACCACGAAAAAAAGTGATATTTGAAGTTTATGTACCTTTGCAGACGATTCACTGCTCAGGATTGTTCTAGAAACTAACATATTACCTAAAATACACAGGACCCTTAAACTAACATTACCATATAGAATTTAAAAAAAATTGGCTATTAAAAATGCAAACATCAGTCCCTCTTACTTTCATTCCACGCGAGATAAATGTTGTAATTATATAAAGACACGATGAAAGTCACAGTACACACGGAAGAGGCTAGGTACAGGCAGATGTTATGTCAATTATGTGCTTGATACAACAACCCTCCTGTCTCAAAAAAATATTAAACGCATAAAAATTGATACCTATTTTTAGAAGAAAATATACTTTAAGTTGACTCAGCCACATTCTTGAGTCAACAATATCTGCCTGAGAAAATCTATTTGGTTAAAGCAGCTCACACTTACATAGTTATTCTTCCTTACAAAACGTGTATACGACTGTTTGTTACTTCAAAGCTTTCAAAGTTGACATGAAAGTTATGAAAATAAAAAAAGACTGATATCTCAAGGGAAGGGCTGTATGCTATCTCGTATGTATAGAAAGAGAAACATTGATTGAGACGGTTTAGTTAACAAATGTGCGCTTTAACAACAATTGAGTCTTCAAGTTTTTGACAGTAGATTTCGAAAAACTACAAAACAACAATCACGTACAATAATATTTGCCAACTTTATGGGCAAAAATTTACTTAGAATGATGCATTTATTAGTGTTTATTGCTGCGGGGCAGTAAAATGTACGATATTTCGGCGTCAGAGATTGTTCTATAGAAACACGTTACTCGAAAAAAATTCTTGCTCAGAAAGTTGGCAACAACTATTGTGTAAGTTTTTTTTTGTAAGTTGGCTTTGAGAAGCCTTTAACTTTAAACTGGTGCTTTTGGCGCTGAATTATATATCATGCCCTCTTAAATATCCATGGGCTCTCTTAACGGGTTCTTTTCCTCCTTGTCATTTTGTCAAATATTTAAGTTTCCATTGAAGGGCAGTTACGATCGGCCTGTTGCTCTTAACTGACTCAACATGTCCACGAGCCAAAGCTAAGACAACATATAACATAATTATTGTTTCAGTGCCTGTGTTCATCAACAAACAATACTCAAAACATTCAAGAGAATCTGGTTTGTCAACACCGTCGAATAAAGTACTAGTGGCCCTCGGGGGAAGAGTGGGGAAACAGGTGTAAATCACAATATTTACTGATTTAGAATGTTAATATTGCTACTTTAGGATTTAATGACACGGTAAAAACTTAATGTTTACTGAAAAAAATTCTCTGAGGCTGTTTATTTTGCGGAAAGAAAATGTTGTTTTATAACACAAAAAAAAAAAAAAAAAAGTTAAATTTTTTCTTTAACTTTCCTTGAAAACAACTTTTTTCTTTGTAGCAAAGAATCTTTTTTTAAACGTAAGTCTTGTCTTAAAAACTATATATAAGTTTTCTAATATGACCACTGCTAAACAATATTAACGGCAACAAAATTGTTTTGCTATCATTCGTGTTAACTTCGTACGAAATATTTCTTCGCGGCAAAAATTACTACGGTGGGTGATACTTAAAAAAGAAATTCTTTAACACAGAAGCATTTGTGTTGTGGCAAGGAAAGTGTTTTTTTTTCTTTCGTAGAATTCATGTTTTAACGACTTTTCTTCAATTGTTTCAAAGTTGCACGTAGCCAGAAGGCCAGTAAGGAAGTTCTTACACAGAAAATGAAAACACAAGTAAAATAAATACGGATTTTCGATTGGTTTATGCCAGAAACTTATGAATAATAGCAAAGTACAGAAGTTACGAACTAATATTAATAACTCGACATTATGGAACAAATAAATTGTGTACTCTCGAAAAACATTAGAAAATTCTGAAACTTTCCATATTGAAACAAAATATTTGTAACGCCTGTTCCTGTTAAACAATTTACAAAAAAAATCGTACGAACGATTGAGAAATAAATAAATTTGTTCAATTCTGTACAATAGAAATTATGTAAGTCAAAAAGGATGAAAATGTCCTCATAAAATCTGTACATTGTTAGATCTGTAGTAGTTTCTATACATTGTTAGATCTATAGTAGTTTCTGTACATTGTTAGATCTATTGTAGTTTCTGTACATTGTTAGATCTATAGTAGTTTCTGTACATTGTTAACGAAATATTCTATAGCTACTGGGTGAGTCGTACACCAACTCTGAATTTCGGGGCATATGGAAATTTCGGCACGAATTCTAGTAAACTGGCATTACGAGACAACACAGATAAAAAAGCGCAGCTGCATTGCTCCGTGTTCGTCTGCAATAGCTTTACAACCACAAAAAAAGCCGTAAACCTTACGCAAACTTTTATGTGCCTTTGCACTAAAAGGTGAAGTGAATCCGAAATAACGTCACTCGCCCACGAACATGATGTCACATTCAGATTACAAAGAAGTCGAGACTTCCATCCACTTTGAAGCAGTACTTTCATTACAGTCGTACTTTGTTTGGTCGAGTTGTTAAGCGTGGAATTAAATACGACAATCTAGTCAGCAAAGGAACTGTACACTGTTATGACTGGAGAACTAAGATGGTGAAATTAAACTAATGGCTTCGACGGTCTTTTTCGTGTGTCTGGATTTACAAAGTGGAGGAAACCACACCCGAAGCCTTCTTCTAATGAAAGGAAAACCTACCACCTCCCCCTCATATTCCATAGAGTGTGCCTCTCAGGGAGATTGCAGTGTTAATTTTAATTTAATTAAAGTTAAAAAAAAAATTCTCACATCAAACGCTTGCAAATGCACGGAATGAAATTTCGCCAAGCACACTCGTAGTGTACCGTGCGTCGTAACGGACGCATTTGCCCATGATATGGCATGTCGTACACTATACACACGTGCTTTTACTCGACCTGCTCTGGAGGATATATACATATGAAGTAGGTGCCGTCAAATGGGGTGAATAGGGACAACATTTCAAATCAAAAGTTCCAGTACGCGATTTCATAAGTTTTTTTGTTAAGGTTGGCAAGTTAATAATTTTACAAAGAGTAATTGTATTGCAAAATAATTTGATTTAAAAGGGCGTGGTACATAATTCAACGCTAAAAGCATTAATCTATTACTGTAGGTTTCTTGAAGCCAGTATGCGAAAATTAAACAATGGCAATCCTAGACAATAGTTTTAGCCAACGTTTCAAACAAAATTGTTTTCAGTGTTACGAACTTCTGAGGCACAATCTCTGACGCCGGAACTTCGTACATTTAACTGCGGTGCAAGAGATCACGCGTAACGAATTAGTAATTCTGGATAAATATTTACTTATAAAGTTGGCAAATACCATTGTCCAGGATTGTCATTGATTATTTTATCCATATTGACTTCGAAAAAAGCGTAGAAATCAATAGATATTTTCAGCGTTTATTTATCTACCACGCACTCTTAAGATAAAGGTCGAAGCTAGGAATCAGTTTCAAATTTTGTCCCCATTTGCCCCAGCGTCCTTATCTTCCTAATTTTACGGTATATTTTAAGTCTCACGACCACACACAGAAAGGATACAAGTTACGGAGGTTACGTAACAATCTCCTAACGACTTATGTCAGACATAAGGTTGGTAATGAGCCAACATCAGCTACCATTTACAGAAAATTTTATTTTCTGGTACACGACAACTACTTAACTGGCATCCGCGAACGTTTGGAAACTAGAACTTTTGTAAAGCTTGAACTAAACGGAGACTATAAAATATTTGCTGTAGCTAATTCAGTTATTTCGTTTATTCCACACAGTCTGGTAATTGTGGTCCGGCTTCGTGACGCCTAAGTGAGCCTAACTAACGTATTGTGTTTATTATTTTTTGTTTTATGATCCAATTCCGTGTACCAGAACGAGGTAACAGTCACACACCATAAAAAAAGAACATCAGCTGATAAAAAATTATAAAACAGAAGTGATGAGTATTTTTTGCTAGTTTTGAACTGACCTTTTTGCGCATAGGATGTTACTTTTGCCTCAACCTTGGCAAATTCTAACGTCGCAGTATAAACAGGATTATATTTCGTTGTTGTTTTTAACGTAACTTACTGTTCCTTGTGTCAAAAAGAAAACTTGAAAACAATTAGCTGCGTTCCGATTCACGAATTCGTATAAAAAAATTTTAAATAATTGTCTCACTTGGTAGATAATCAGTTGTGTAATTTATTAATATGGTTGCTTACATAAATTACACACTTGTTACGTAAACAAATTTGATTCGTTTCGTTACAAGTCTCACGTGAAGAATTTTTGACGTTTATTTTTGTTCGATGCAGCAAATATTACATTTTTTGTATTCATTTATAGATTCTTTTTGTGTGCATCCAAAATTTTAACTGATGACAGCAGTTTAAATATTTCTGCTTCTTTGTGTCATATAGCTAGACAAACTTTGTGGCATAGAGAGAATGTCAGCCTTATCTTCTTACGATTTTGTTATAATTCATTTTGAGATCACTGACGTATAAAAATAAGTCTGCTTTACCATGAGAAACATCTTTGTTACTGAGAGATACATCTACTTCTGAATATACTGAAAAAGGGAAGAAAATACAAAATTACTTCTGCCACGCAAGAATGTAGGACAACTGATGTGCTGTACAGACAAAACACTCCCGTTTGTCTTGGAAAATGAGACTGTTCAATGTGCAACGGCGGTGAGTGGAATAAAGTAAGATAAAAAAAAGTTCCGATGTGAGGCAAAGCTCTTGACGTGTTGTTATGTAAACCACGGATTCACGTCGTAGCAGTAAGATTCTGCTTCGAGCTGTCTACCGACCCAAATACGTCACAATATATTTCAATGAACTCTTCCATTTACAGATTTCCCAGCTCCAGTGGAGATGGCTTTGCTGCTCAACTACGGCATTTGGTTCGCATGGCATACTCGAGGAAAGAAGATTCTTTCAAGAAGATTTATTTGCATAACAACAGGAAAGAAAAATCTTTCTGTAAAAAAGAAACACGACAAAAATATTTCGCCTGTATGTTCATGATCAACAATGTTTAAATTACCGTATAAAAATAGCACGTAGGAAAATGGTAAAACTTTAACGGAAAGTAGACTGTTGCAAAACAGTCTAATTTTGTATATCTTAAGCTGTGTTTGTGTGTGTGAGGCAGGAAGTGGTAAGGTTGTCGTTGACCGGCGTATGTAATGTATTATCGCCTCTCCCTTGGGACTTTAACCGGTGACCAAATTATTTTATTTATGGCTAGCATAGTTCGAAGTCTAATGCTTGTTTCTATAGTTGTGTTTATTAATCCGGTTATTTTTCCAGATATCACAGTCTGGAAAAACAATTTTTTTGCGCTTTTGAGGGGCCCGAAAACGATGTTACTAATGAACGTGCCGAATTATTAAACAATAGCAACACAGTTTGACATGTGTGTTCTTTCGTAGACATTCAGATATAATGCGCGTTAAATAGTTTTATCAAAAAATAGAATAGTCGTAAAGGTTGGTTCGCAACTTAAAAACAGAAGCACAGAACATATAGCATAACAGTAGAAACTATCCACAATCAGACGCCTTGTGCAAAGTTAGTTCACAATTGGATTTTTACTGTACATTTTCCCGACGAATCAGAAATATTCCTAGCTGTATAAACGTCAACCGAAGGCCATTGAAACATATTTGAAGTGGAATCGAATTTGGAGATAAAAGGAAATACAGAAACCAGATTCCTATAAACCTCACATCATAAAACAATATTTACAATATGGAAGCATAGTATTTAACATTAACATTTCTTACTCTAGCTTTGTTTTGTTCGCGTGGATTTTTGGAGGTTTAACCAACATGGCGAACATTCATAAACTCCTTCGCTGTGATTGGTTGCTGTCCTATAAGTACGTACAAGAATGAAATATTACCATTTCTTATGTCAGCATGTCTATGCACACGACAACCTTTTTGTGTTGTGAATTGGTAGGTAAGAATACATAGAGGTTAGTTCTTGTGCGAACGACCTATGTTTTATGCTTACTGTTATTGTATCAATTGTGAACCCACCTTAACTCGCTGCAACGCTTTTAAAGCGCATGTAGGGAGGCCGCTTATCTGAATACACTCGCTTTCTTGTCTCTCACTTTGTCTCCTTCAGGTAGTGCGGGAATCTCTTGGACGTTTGCCCCTGGAGACAACGTGGACCCGCGACTTATATCTGCTCGGCGGGTTAGTCTACTTTAATTTCGCACGGCGTTTCCTCTCATTATTTTAAACTAACTTTACGATGTGAGCTATAGCATGGAGTGGGTAACAGTACAATATTAACTCGCTTTCGTGTCTGTCTGTTTGTTTGTCTGTTCGATACAAATTTTTCTTACATTAAAAAAACTGCGAAATTCCACACACACACACGCACACAAGACTGAAAAACAGAAAATAATTATATAAATAAAAACATCTACACCACGTTTTAAAAACGGACTAAAAAGTATATAGTTTTACCCGAGCCTCATACAGATTTATAACCCCATACCACGGTCGTAGAAGAACAGGTCTGGACCTTAGAGTAATTATAGGGTAGAGGGAGTATCCTCTATACAGCTGCGTACGAAATTGTGTGTTCAACATGTGTCACGTGACTTTAGTGAAATACGCGCGGGAGATTTGAAATAACATTGAGAGAAAAGATAATAATTGCTTAGTAATCACAACCACGTTGGGTTATTTTGGTACCATATGAACATACGAACTAATGAGAGCATACTACCATATTATCGCATAGTACAATTGCGTAGAAATTTCAGAACGACAAATGTAAACAATGTTTGCAACGTTACTGTTTTCCTTAACCCAGCTGTTTTTAGTAAAAAGTAAATATTAGCTACGTAATTACTATAAGGTTTTGAACCGAGATCTTGGTGACACCACGTTACTAAATATATATTCTGGAAGGTACGCTATGAGATTCAAACAACACGACTGCATTTTAACGCCGAGAAAACATAAATAAACGACACCAAACTCTCGAGACCATGTTGGACACACATTTGTGACGTCATGCTCCCTCTACTATATATTACCTCTATGGTCTGGACACTCGCCTATCTAACAATGTTGTTGTTTGGCTGTAGTTCGTCAAGTTACCGAGAATGTTGTACTTTTTGGCGCTGTAACCCGGGCAGTCGGACTCAAATTCCGCCCACTTTTTTTCCATTGTTAACATTATAAAGTAAACAAAGATTTCTGGAGCCATGATTGTAAATTGTGAGCGAAGGAAGTATTTCATACATTGATAAAAAATGCGTTTTGATAAATTGTTTATCTTAGTGGGAGGGAAGTGGGCGGAGTTTGAGCCGACCGCCCTAACTGAAGCGCCAATAAAACACAATATTCTCGGTAACTTGGTGAACTGCAACAAACAACAAGGGGGTCAAGTTTCCAGGCGAGTGTCCAGACCTGTTCTTCTACGGCTGTGCCCCATACAGATTGCCCTGGAAATTGGTTATTCTGATAATTGTTATAGGTGTCGAAATACTTGTGAGATAAACGAAATACACGGGGCGCATGCAGTAGATACCAGTAAGGAGCATAGCTGTCGTTGAGGAAAGTCACAGAACAGTTTATTTCGTTTGCAGTACAATGAAATTGTCAGTGACATAGGTCAACTATTCACGCATCAATTAAGAGGGATTTACAACGATCCGTCGCGTCCGTCCGTCATCCGTCCGTCGATCACGTCACTTATAGCCAATCAGGAGTCTGGAAAAATTCTATCCGTCGGTCCGTCGAAAACTTGCCAAGCTTTAACTTTTTACGGACGATATGGTAAAATTACAGCCATCTAAAGATGGCGACGATAGTTTTAACTATTTTGTTTTAATAAGTAGGCTGTGATATTTTTTAATTTTGGTTATATGGTGCTGTAAATTAATTTTTTAAATACGACAGAAATGTATGGCGTCCGGAAACAATTAGAACACAAACATAAATTATTTTTTAAATAAATGCGTACTCACATTACACCATACGTAATTAAATTAGTAAATAATTATGCTCGTAAAACTTGTTTGTGGTGAAGAACAGTAGTTGCAATTATTAGAAGCTACAGACTTATTAAAAATCCGTAAAAATCAATAATCTGCTTAATGGAATTTTTTATATCCCACAGAAGTTTTCTGTTTGTATATTGGTGGCATTGCAAATTCAAGGAATTTCAATGAACGGATGACTCGTTATTGTAAATTGTTAGCATTTCTGACGGATGGAACGGACCAAAAAATCGGCGGACGGACGGATGACAGGCGGACGCGACGGATCATTGTAAACAGCAAACTTCGGGATCTCTTAGACTGACATTACGCCGTCAGCCATGTGGTTCGGATTAAATACCACGCCAATCTGACTTTTTCGGGGAATTTCTATTAATAAATTTATTTCATGACACATTCTTGTACATTTAAGAATAAGATGGGAAAGATGACGAGCAAATTACTGGAATACTTAATCTAGTTATACACTTTTATTCAATATGACTTTAGAAAAGTTAGGGCCTGAAACCACAAAATCTATAAAAATTGGAAAATTATTATTATCACAATTATTACTATAACATTGTGCACAGTTATAAAGTAACAGAAACCCTAAAATACTCGCGTTTCAATTTGAAAATAATTTTAATATCAATAAACCTCTGCACGAGAGGTTTTCAGATAGTTAAATAGTTTTCAAATAAAAAAGCGAATGTTTTTGCAATTTGTTTACTATTAGACTCTGGGTTTTATCATAATGGTAATTTTAAAAATAAAAGTTTTCTATTTTTATAGATTTTGTGATTTCCATCTCTTATCTAAAAATACGTTTTTTTATATATTTTACTTGAAAACAAAGCACACTACTGACTAGTGTTGTGTAAACAGACATCCACTAATAATACATCTGATACACAGATAAGTCCCATCGAATTATGATGAGAAGTTCAGATCTTATCAGCGATTGAGTATTCTTATCTTTCACTCTATGTATTACCTTTTCATTCCCCTTAAAGTACTTGAAAAAAAAATATATATATATTTTATTCAAGCGAACTGCAAGCATAATGTGAACTAGCAAAACAGTCTTCAATCTGCCAAGCCAAAAATTATTTAAAATATCTACACTCTACACGTTGAACACTCATTCCAAAAATTATAAAATACAGTTTAATATATATTATTCTTGTGCAATAATTCAAGTAATCTTATAAACACCAATGAACAACGTGGGTAATAATACTGACTACCGCCTACACTCTTCACAGATTCTTCTTTAACCGTTAACTTTATGAATGTAAAGACAGTAAGATATGCTGACAATACACAGGATGTTTCTGAAATACTTTTATTATATTTTAGGGTGGGTTTCTTATTCCGAAATAAGAAAAAAATGTTCGTATAGGCACAAAGATAGGCCAGAATATTAATAGTTTTTGAGTTATTAACCATAGGTTAATTCAATGTGTGGCAAGGTACTATTCAACGGTCCAGTTTTGCAACCGGTAATACAAGTTATGTTGTTAGATAACTGAATAGTGTTATTGACGCAAATATGCTGATGCCCACATTTGTGTCCTATATGGCGGTGGTGTGAGTATTTGAAAGTGTGCGACAGTGCATGTATATGTGTGGAAGTAAGAGAACGTCATTTCGAACATCTGCTGATAGTTTTTGAGTTTATGACAGTTTCACCTGTGATAATACACTAACTATATCTAACCGGTGTTTAATTATGTTTTTGTCACTAAGAGTTCGTTTCAGCTGGCACATAAACATTGTTGCATCGTGTTAACAGATATTATTTTAAAAATAAATACTATTAAACGTGCGTTCGATATCTTTGTCTAGGAAAATAAAACGTATTCCAAACTATGCTTCTCTATTTTTGTTTTCTAGATATCACGCTTAGAAACAATATTTCGGGACACCTCAAAGTCGTTAAAAACGGCTTTTTCAGACTGCTGTCACGTAAAAAATTCCAACAGAAATCGTAAAACAAAAATTGAGAAGCACGTACTGGACTTTTCTACGCACTTTCCGTAAATAAAATAGTAGGGTCGCCGCTTACAGTCCCTTAGGAAAGCCAGCGATCAAAACAGTGCACGTCGTTTTCGAGCTCCGCACATAAAGGCTATACGGTCGTTGACGCATGAGGCAATCTAGCTCTTATCAGCTGCCAGTTTTCATACCTCAGACGCGGCATCTAGCACCCGCTTATAGGGCTCTTAATAACGCAAGAGCTAAGGATTTCCGGAACTATGCTTACATGGACTTTTTTTCTTGTTCCGGTGTAAGGAACCCACGATCCAAGTTTGCAGACGGTATTTCAGAAACATCCTGTATGTTGCAAGATGATGTAGGGTGGTACTTTCTGGAAGTCCTGCTCCTAGCTTAGATCTGTTTTCACACCAACTATGTATCCTTCCGCTAAACGTCAACAATTACATTGCTAGGCTGACGACTGCACTGCGAGCCGACGTACATTGTTCATCCGCAGCCACTAATTACTTCACCTCTAAAATACTGTAATATATATGCTAAATATAAATATACATATGTATTTAATTTCTTGGAAATGAACACGTTATGTACACATTCCATTGAACAAATTTCCATATTTTAGCCGCTGTTCATAATATACAGAAGAACTATTTCTATGACATCAATGCCAACCCAACCTTCCTCCAACTATCGTAGGGGCTGCGAAGAACGAATAATAAGGCGATCCGGGTTCGATTCCCGGCTGGGTTAGTCCCCGGATTTTCGCAAGTGGGAATCGTGTAGGACGATGCCGCTGGTTGGCGGGCTTCCTCGGAGATCTCCAATTTCCGCCCTTTCATTTCTGAGCTGCTCACCTTATGTCACCCCTCACCAATACTAAATATCTCGATGTTGAGAGCTGACCAAAATCTCTCACTCACTCCAACCATCGTATAACCGACGTGTTTAACTCACTTTAAAAATAATTATCACGAACAATTTTCATACTTGCGGACGCCTTACAGTAAAAAATAATTGTATTTATTTATTTATCTCACCGTATTGCTTTTTCATTTGCTTACATAGTTGTACGGTAATAACAGAAATATTCCTAGTAATTTTGTTTCAACAGTTAGTTCCTACAAATATTAACTTACCGTACAGCGGGTATCTAAGACGTTAGAAGCGCGTCGTCAGGAGTGTTAAACCATATAAACGCTTATCGTGGCTATGAACAATATGGCCGACTAATTAACAATTTGAGGAAATATTTATTGAGAGGTGTGTAAACAGGTCTAAAATATAGAGTTTTCAACCTAAAACATAAATTAAAGAGCATAATACATTCATTTACCTTAAAAATACCAGTCTGTGTGTAGGCCTACTTTTGAGGTTAAAGCAGTATGGCGGCTGGCTAATTTGCTGACTACCTTTCGTTTCCTCTTGGCTTCAAACCCCTCGTCCTCATTACGACCTTGTGCTACCACCATGGCAGGTATAGACTTCACGTGTATAGGCTGTTCACTATAAACTGAGCATTCAGTAGAACTTGTAATTAATTAAAATATGTTGTATTTGGTCAATATATCTGTACCTCGTAGGCATAAGGCACTATGTCACCAAAATAATATTTTTCAGGAGAGCAGTTTGAAGAGTGTGATTCACAGGTGAATCCAGCTGTTTAGGGCCCAAAACAAAGTTTTTTTTATACAACACTGAGTTTGTGTTGCATGCCACTACAAAGTACTTAAAACTGTGGTCATGTTCATGATAAAAAGTGAATTTTGACACAAAGTGGACATAGTGTCTTATGCCTCCGAGGTACAGATATGTTAACTGTTGAGAGTGTTGAAACGCTTACATTGGTTATTAGTTACGTGGAAGTTTTCATATTAAAAATATTAAAGATGGCTGCAAATGGGCTTAAAGAGAACTTTATGCAGTGCTGACTTGATCGTGAGCGATCTATACAGTATGGCGTGGTGTGCGTGTTGCAGCAAGGCCAGGAGCCAGCGGCGGAGAAGGTGGTAAGCTTCGCGCCTGGCTGTGGTGCAGGAGGGCCTCGTCCCTCGAGGAAGCGCGAAGAAGCGCGTGTGCTCCTCAACCTACAGAAGAGACTGGAAGCTTGTCGCATATCCAAGGCACAACCGCCACCCTCGCCCAGCCCCTCTGCCGCCAGTCAAGGCTCCCAACAGCTCGACAACCGACCTCTTCTACACAAGGTAAGCTACACCTTGCCTCTCTCTCTCTATCTCCTACAACAACATTTCCACAACTGTAAGAAACTGTCTGGATCTGTATAACACGTACGAACAAGAATGCTGATAACGTGCACATTGCGAATACATTTCTCATGCATTTATGGCACGTATCCCATTTAAGAATATTGAAATGGAGGACGCATAGGAAAAATGTGAACTTTGTTTGAAAATGGCACTTACTTACTTCCATTTCATTTACAGGAAATTTAAGAAACAATGTTTACTGTGTAGTCAAATATTCGACGTATAACTCCTTTACATGTAAGTGGTGCAGAATTCATTTACGATATACGCGAGCGCAAAAACAAAATATCACGTTTGTTTTTCACTTAAGGGTACGGTCTACAGCAATTTTCATCGTCATAGTTTTTAATGTTTGTACCAGACATTTTTTATCACTTTAGACATAAAAGTTTGCACTTACGAATTTTTTTTATCTCTCACCTTTTACGCGCAATGGCTCGCCAAAGTCAACATTTTCATAATACGGTTTTATGTACGATACTAAAACCAAATGTCATACCATTCTAAAAAAAAAAATTGCACAGTAAATAACAATGTCGCAGGCTATCGGTTGACATATATAAAAAATATATTTTTGTATTGAAATAAAAATTGTAAAATTTGAAATGAAAATTAGAGAAATTCAACAATTTCTTAAAAATTTTGTACTCAAATATTTTGTTTTTAAATCAAATTGCTGAAATTTGAAATGAACATCTAAAAGATTCAACAATTCCTTTAAACATGTAACAATATTATTTTTTTTTTATTTTTTTTATATGTCAATTTTAAGCATGAAGCGTCGTTGTTCACTGTGAATTTTTTCAGTTTGGTTTGTTAGCTGGTTTTAGTGTCGTACATAAAACAGTAACGTTAAAATTTTGATATTTACTAGCAATTACGCAAATATTATGCGAGATTAAAAAATTTAACAACAGCAAAATTCGGTCACAGTTTATGACTAAAATAAGAAGATAAAATACCTGGTATAAATACAAAACACGACAATGAAAATTGACCTTAAGGGCACCGCATACCACACGCCTAAAATACGTCGCAGTGTGTTCGTAAGTACGTTTTTACGAAACTATTCCACATGTGTACATTGCGTCAATGTACGAGAAGGAAATACACTTCAAACGATGACAGATAAGTAGTTTCAAAGCATCCCGTCAGTTAAAAAATTATACGGGAGCCCCTCAAAAAGGTTTTTTTTTTTTTTTTTTTTTCAAATCTGTTACATGTAAAAAATACCCACGGGATTCGTCTGAAATTACTCTAGAAACAAGCAATGGACTGACTTTACTTAAAACGTTTCACCAATAGGAAATGGGGTCACCACTGAAAGTATCTGGCGATTGATCCACGATACCACTGCACGCCGTTTCAGTGCCTTGCGGTAGAGGCGATACCGCACCATATGAGCAGGTCAACATAGCCCTTGGCGCCGTGCCTCACTCACACTAACACACGGCCAGTAGGCGGGCGCCCTAAGAGTTATTTGACCGGACGCGTGAGACATGCTGTAACGAGGCACGGAAAGTATTTTTTCTTGTGTAACCATTAAGAATGTTTCCAATGCATTTATCTACGAAAAAAGACACACTTCAAACTGTGTCCCTATGATTATAATATGCCTTCCACTTCTTAAGGGCGCGGTTAACCTCAATTTTCAACGTCTTTTTTTATTTTTATATTTCTACCAGATATTTTTTTCTTATTTTAGACATGAATTGTGACTAAATTTTTCTCTTAGGAAATGTGTGTATCTCTCATAGTTTTTTTTCGTAATGAGTCGTAAACATCAAAATTTACACTTTACGGTTTTATGTACGCCACTAAAACCAACTGACATACCAAACCAAAAAAATTCACAGTGTATTAACAATGTTGTAGGCTATGCACTGACATATATAAAAACCAGAATTATATATTTTTCTATTTAAAAAAAATATTGAAATTTTTAAAGTTTAATTTAAAATCCTGCATTTTTTATTAAATACATTTTTTTTTGTTTTCATATGTGTCAAGTCATAGCCTACAACATTGTTATACACTGTGAATTTTTTTGGTTTGGTATGTCAGTTGGTTTTAGTGGCGTAGGCCTACATAAAACCGTAAAGTGCAAATTTTGATGTTTACGACTCATTACGCAAATGAGAGATACATAAATATCCTGAGAGGAATATTTAGTCACTATTTATGTCTAAAATAAGAAAAAAAATATCTGGTAGAAATATAAAAATTAAAAAAGACGTTGAAAACTGAGGTGAACATGAATTCCCAAGCTCCTCAAAAGTGCTAAAAATGACTCTTTTCACGTTGTTGTAGATGAGAAAATATCGATTGTAATAGCAAAACCAGCCATATAAATCTACATTGGTCATTACCACAAACTTTCCACAAATAAAACAACAGGGTCATCGCTAAAAGTCCCGTTGAAAACATTTTCTACAAAAACACTGCACGCTAGTTAAGTCCTTCGCTCCTAGAGGCGATGATGTGTTTGACGGACAATGCTATGTTCGTCTTATCGCCTTCCACGTTTCCATGCCTCAACTGTAAAGAGAAAGCAACCGTCCACCAACTCTTAAGGATGTTCAAGTGCGATTAAATCACAATTTCTTTTATGAAATATTGTTAGTTTTGTAGACGATACTTGTGAGTACATTTTACTCTTATGGAACAATTTTATTTCTCATGGTGGATGCCTAGACTGACGTGTTGTACATGTTCGAGGCGTAGACGTGCGGAAGCAATAAGGACGACACATCACGAGCGTCACACGTCTCTCTAGCCGCTAGTGGCAAGTAACTGAACCGGCGTGCAGTCTCCTCGCCGACAACTCGCTTCTACAAGACTTTCAGTTGTCACCCTATCATACTATGGCGTATTATCAAAGACAAGGCCGTGTTAGAATTCGCCTGTCACCTCAGTTTTCAACGTCTTTATTTATTTTTATATTTGTACCAGATATGTTTTTTCCTTATTTTAGACATAAATTGTGATTAAATCTTCCTCTTAGGAAATTTTTGTATCTCTCATAGATTTTGCGTAATGAGTCGTAAACATCGAAATTTGCACTTTACGGTTTTAAGTACACCACTAAAACCAACTGATATACCAAACCGAAAAAAAAAATTCACAGTGTATAACAATGTTGTAGGCTATGATTTGACATATTTAAAAACAAAAAAATAAAATACTTTTGTATTTAATAAAAAATGCTGAATTTTTAAATGAAATTTAAAAAAAATCAACAATTTTTTAGAAATACAAAAAATATATTATTTTGTTTTTATATATGTCAAATCATAGCCTACAACATTGATATATAGCGTGAATTTTTTCAGTTTAGTACGTCAGTTTGTTTTTGTGGCGTACTTAAGTCCAAATTTTGACGTTTACAACTCATTACGCAAAAACTGTGAGAGATACAAAAATTTCCTTAGAGGAAGATTTAATCACAATTTATGTCTAAATAAGGAAAAAAATATCTGGTACAAATATAAAAATAAATAAAGACATTGAAAACTGAGGTGACCGCGCCCTTAAGCATACTTATCCCCGGAAATGACATCATAAGCACTGTCCGGATAGGAAGTAAAAGATGCTACTGCTCAAGGATGCACAAAGAAACGAGTGTGTGTACTTCTGTGTCCTTCTCGCGTCCTCGTAGCTCTGGTGTGGTCACCATCTTGGTAAGTTAAAATTACGGTTTGTAGGTTACATGTATTAGCATTGTAATTTCGGATGGCTGCATTGTTTATTTGTAAGTATATTCGGTCACAGTTTCCCTTATGTGTCAGACGGCACTTATTTATTTGTGGATTGTGCCTTTGGTTATCCTCCGAGGATTGTACATGTCAAAATTTTACTTCATATGCCAAACATGCATTCAAATACTGGTTCGAAAACGTTTGTTTTATTCAACAGCTGGCTCGAAATTGGCCATAGATACGTGTGTAATTTCTTAACCAGGGTCATGTAAGTTAGGTCTGGACACTTCTCAATAATTTTGACTCGCTTAGTGAAGCTCGAGCGCTTGTAGTAGGTTGACCCAAAACAAATGTATTTATCCCGTAAGTATATAAAATGAGCTACATATTTCTAATCTGCGAAGTGTTGAGTGTTCATTAGAACCAGACATGTGTGAGGCATAATTTCCTTTCAAATAATTCTTCACACAAAATATCGATGGTTCATAAATCCCCAAAATACTTATCAATAACAACGCAAACGATGGGCCAATCTACTACTAGCGCTAACTTCACTAAGCGCAAGCCGACAACTATGGCAAAACATAGGAAGTTGCCAGACCTTCTTCTGTGACCCTGATCTCAACAGAAAAGAAGAATTAGCTTTTGTCCGGATTCGTTAAGTATTAAGGAAACAACAATTATAGACTACATCTATGAAAGTACATACTTGAATTTGGACACGGCTTAAATGTGTATTGCACAGTCCTGTATCTTTCATAAGATTCTGCGTCAAGACTTCCGTACCTAGGAAGGACTGCAAAAACACTTGCACCATAGTACTGAGGTTCGTCGGAGTCCCGACCTAGTCAAGCGAGAGAGATTGGCTGATCGATGAAGCTTCGGGCCCGTTGCCGGGACTAGTGGCGGAGAGCAGGCAGGTTCGAGAACGACGGAAGAGCTAATGATGTCTCTCGTAGCTGAAGGGAACACACTGCCTCTTCGTGGTATCTCCTTAAGGCCTCGCTCTTTAGTTTAGCAATGGTTTTGAAAATATTTTTTTAACGCAAATTAATACATATAAAAAATTAATTCTGGCAGTTTTAACACTTAGTATATATCATTGTTTGTATCTGAATTTTTCTGTTGCAATACACTAAACAGATTTTTAGATTTTTGCTCCTGAAGTAGCACATATTTTGTTGTCAAAATAAGCCAAATTGAAACAATATAATTTTTTGCTAGCAAACGGTACGCTCTGGCAAAATTGTGTATCGTATGACTGTACACAGTCTCAACTTTTTTCAAAGCATTTGGATAAAAAATATTCGAGTTATTTGCAATTGTTTGAAATAAATGAAAGAGCGTGGCCTTAAAGAGGCCGTTCCAGTGTTTCAGGCGCATATATGCAACCCGCATTAACCCCATATGAATCAAGGCTGATATTACTATCTCTGTAGCGACAAGAGTATTGCATATATCAGTATAATCTTAGCGTTTTGTCACAGACACAGTCGTTCTAACATTCGATGCGTTCGCCGAAGTCAAGTGCAAAGAATGGTTGAATATAAATTTTACAAAACGGTTTTTTGTTTCACGTTGATAATGTAACCGTTTGTTATTATTGATTTTGCAGAACGCAGCGAAAATAACAACGATTGTGTCTTTGATAAAGCGTAAAGATAAGGTCGATATGTGTAATAGTCTTATTGCTATAGCGGTACTAAGATTAGCCTTTATTTATATGGGTTAATGCGGGTTGCATACATGCGCCTGAAACACTGGAACGGCCTCTTAAAGTCACTTCGGATGATGATCTATAGTGGGGAACTCCCGCGCTGTCCCTATGTCAGATGTATACCAAAGGGTTATCTTCATTTACATGTAAGGTAAGTGGACTTCATTTATTATACACCTATGAAAAAATACACCGCAGATATATATTTTTATTTTAACTTAAGATCAGTCTGTATCAAGATGTTGTCTGTAAATTCATTGTTTGTGCGTATACTCATCTAAATAACGGCTCTTCTCAAATAATTTAACACAGAAAACAGCACACGCACAGACACAGTACACTCGTTCAGCACTAAGCTGCAAACAGCACATGCGTAGAAACAACGGATGTTGTTTTTAAAACGAAAAGAAGCTATTAAGGTAAATAATACGTGTGTGTCTTGGTATCACTGAATTGGAATGTTTTTATTGATATTGCCTTTCGTAAATAACTTTTTTGTTTGTTTTGTAATACAAATCGAGTGAATAATTTTCTTACAATAGCAGTAAAATGAAATAAAACAATTTCATTTCTAACAATTCAATTTACCAACTTCGGTGCGAATTTTTACAAAGGTTAGTCAATTTAGTTTCCATTTTCACCCGTGTTTATCTTCTTTTGAACCCGGTGGTGTCCATGTTCTGATTGGCTTCGCACGGCACACGGTAGACACGCACAGAAATGTTAGAACTTTGCTCTACATTCTGTGCGTGTGCTGTGCGTGAATGTAGCGAGAACAGCGTGAACACATCCTATCTACTTTCTGTGCGCGTGTTGTTTCCTGTGCTAAATCAACTGTAGCGGAGCCTTAGATGATGTGGGAACATAGTTTATTTCCAGGAAAAGAAAAAAATGCTGTCTGTAGACGTCACTTTTTACTCTAGTCCTACCTTACGTCATTATAGAGGGGAAAATAGTTAAAATGACTGTAAAATAGCATTTTCGTGGCGTTATTGCTTAGTCTTCTGAAGGCAGAGGGGCAATTACATCCTGATGTCTGTAGCTCAATCCCGAACATTACAAATCTCAACCGTCCATGCAGCATGAGCACTTATTACAATTCACAATAAATATTACTGTATACACAGTAAAAAAAGTACATTTACAAGGAAAATCTTGTAAACTAATATCAGAACAATTAACTGTCAGGTAATACATGTGAGATGTCCGAAACCTTTTAAAGTGGTTATAAATATTGTGAACATCTTTAGGAACTAGTAAAATAAATATTAATGAGTAAAATTTTCGATTTGAAACAAAATAAACCTAGAAGACCTGTCACATTTTACATAACATTTCGCAGTTTTACAAAAAAATTTTGGAAACTAGTTTCCAAAAATAATTTTTATAACACTACAAACAATTGTTGTAAAGTGAACCAGATATTAGCAGTAAATATACAACATTTGTTTGTAGATTTACAGAAATGTTTGTAAATATACTAAGAAATTTGTAAATGTACGTGATTTTTGTAAATTTTACAAAACATTTTTGTAGTGTTACAAAAAACTTTTTTGGAAACTGGTTTCCAAAAAACCATAACTGTGTATGAAAGTGTAACTTATCAAATCATATAGTCCATGCTTGTTTAGGAAATTGTAGTGAGTTGCACATACAACAGTTCGGAGGGATTTACGCACACTTACAAGTAAAGACATCAGAACAGACGATGATCTAGTATTACTGGTACAATGTCAAGCAATCAGAAGCTGCCTTATAGCGAGTGTCCAGCAATGCTATAAACATAACAGTTTTTTGGACATACGTCATTGCGGGCGAATGTTGCCGCATTGCAGAAAGACACACAATAAATCAAAAACAAAGGAATAAAAACCAGTAAGCTGTAGGCAACGGACATAACACATACAGATAATTCCTGAAAGGAATTTAGTAATATCCCAGAAGACGACACAATTACATCAAACAGATATAAACAACACAGAATTAATTTCTAAGTGAAGTGTAGTCAACTGGAGAAAGACCACACAAAAAAATTTACAAATGAAAAAAAAAAAAAAATAATGTGGTGTGTGAAAAAAGACACCAAATGGATGAACGACGATAACACACATAACGAGAGACACGAATGGATGAGAACACAGGCAAAAACAGACAAAAATTAGTAGGATTACTACGACAGCAGATGCGACGTTTCGGTATGTGTTCCCGACTTCAGGCACATATACACTTCCCTGCTAAACCAAAAAGGCATATCTCATATAATTGAGATTGTTCACAGTGACCATTTTTGTCCAACACGTGTATGTTTAATTTTTTTTAAATATAATAATGTACAATGTTTTATTTAATTAAGAAAATAAAACATACGCGTGTTGGACACCATTTAGAAAAATTACCGTTGAGAAAAATTTGCATTATATGAAATATGCCTTTTTGGCTTATCAGGGCAGTACAGACTGAGGAACTCTATCGGACTGACTCTGAGCAAGTTCTAATTAATTAATTCCGGTACACCTTCTTGAAAACACCCGGTGCTCGAAGTATGTCGAAGGTACCCATAACCTTGGCTCAATAGCTTCCTTCGATTGAATGGGTTTGTTGTAATTTGGCAAAGTTTCCCCGTCTAGCAGTTTTTATTTAGATATTTGACGAATAATGGGTTTGTCTGAAAATGCTATCGTTAAAATTTATCAATTGAGGATAGGATTAATTATTTCAGTTCTGTTGCTGCGAATCTAGGTGTATATAATCCTTAAGGGCGCTGCTGACCTGCGCGTTAGAGATTCAGAAGTGACGGAACTATAAGGGTGATCTTGAAGCGCGTATCAAATGCCGCATCGCCACAACGATCCAACCACTGAACTGCCGTGCAAGGTTCCCGCCGATCCATGTTTACTATGGAACCGTAAGCGGTGACCATATAATTTTATTGGTGGAAAGTCTGTAGCAATGTCCAGTGCACTTTCTTGAGTTTCATATGCATCCGGTTAGTACATTCTGAAGTACAGTAGTCTGAAAAAGTTTGCCGTTTTTATCTTCGTTGGAGGGCTTAGAAACAGTATTATTAATGGACATAATGCATTAACCAGAGACGAGGGAATTGTACAGATGGATCATTAGCAGCCTATACCACGATCGTAGAAGAACAGGCCTGGATACTCGCCTGGAAACTTGACTCCCTTGTTGCTTGGCTGCAGTTCACCAAGTTACCGAGTGTGTTGTGCGTCTTTGGCAATGAAATCAGGGTGGTCGGGCTCAAACTCCGCCCACTTTTTTTCCAGTGTCTACATTATAAAGTAAATAAATATTGCTGGAGCCATGCTTTACGATTGTGAGCGAAAGAAGTAGTTCATAAATTGATAAAAAAAAAATACGTTTTGATAATTTGTTTATCTTTATTATGTAAACACTAGAAAAAAGTGGGAGGGAAGTGGGTGGAGTTTGAGCTCGACAGCTCTGATCGCAGCGCCACAGACGCACAACACTCTCGGTAACTTGGTGAACTACAGCCAAACGACAAGGGGGTCAAGTTTCCAGGCGAGTGTCCAGACCTGTTCTTCTACGACCGTGGCCATGACTAGGGCCGGGTCTCAAATAAAGAGTGTGTTCGCTCTCACTCCACACTCTCACTCTCGCCCACTCTGGTTCCCTCTTCAATTAAATTGAGACAGCCACCCTCGGACACACCCTCAAAACACTGCAACCTAGCGTGATAAAAGGAAAGCTGAGAAAACAAATGAGTGCAGAAAACTCACAGTAAATGTTTTCCACGTTTTCCAGTTCCACTTTTAGGTTATGGTTTGAATTTGAGGGAAAACAAAGATGTCATCCCGTAGAGTGGGTGAGAGGGAGCATCGTCGCTCACTCTGGCTCACTCTCCCTTTCGCCCACTCTCCCTCGAATTCGGGACAGCAGACACTCTGTGACGTCAAGAGGGTGCGAGAGAGTGCTCTATGGGCTATTTGAGACACAGCCTTAAGCCAAGCCCACTTTATTTATTCAGGTAGCAGTATGGCGGAGTTTAATCAGCCGTTCCTGTATGTGTATTGAGAAATGAGGTTATGGTTGGCCTAACCACAACAGCATTATTCACGTTGCTATGGTAACAAACAACATATTTCAGGTACCAATATGACAGATGGGCTTCTTTCTCTTCCGTCTCACGGCCCCCAACCCCTCGTCCTAAGACGTGCGTTATGCTCCATCTGTGTGTTTCTCTAATCTCTGGTTTTAACAATGACATTCCGTTGATGTCCGAAGCATGTTTTCTTTCCGTACATAAGCACAATTGGCACTTGTTGAATAGTTTTATTTTTAAAAATACGTACTTTGTGACACACTGCAACACATTTGAAGTGCGTATTTGGTGACGTCCTTGAATAACGAGAACCATATTTTCAACCAACTCGTCCGAATGGCAGCAAAAACCTTCACATGGGATCCAATATCAGAAGTCAAAATTGAATACAATTTTTATATTTGCTAAATAACGTGAGTGGGTTTTACATCTCATCCACAGCGAAGTCATTAGAGACGGTGATACAGAACTTGTTACAATGACAGGCGCTGGGAGAGGAGTCGGCCATGGCCTTTTGCTGAGGAACCATTCCAGAATTCGCCTGTAGCGATTTTGGGAAACCATGGAAAATAGAAATGAAGATGGACGTAGTCGGGCATTAAACCCGTGTCCTCCCGGAAGCGAGTCCAACGTGATACCGTTGCGCCACCTAGCTCGGAGCATTGTTACTATTGATATGTAATTTAAGTGTATTTATTTTTCGATGCGTGAATTGTCACTCTGCATGCCCTCAATTTCGGCAATTTTCAGCAAGGATTCGACTGTCCTATTCGAGTTACCAGGACCTGACCTTTCAGCTGAATGCTGGGAAGTTATTCGATGTTGCCAGGTGTCGCAGCTGGCGACCAGAGTTCAGGAGCGAAACTAGGTCGCCTCTCCGAACAACTGTAGGTTTCACTTAACTCGACCAAGGTTAATTCTACTATAGGTTAAGAAGATAATCGAATTTATAAGGGAAGAGTTTGGCAAGAGACAATTTCCACCGCAAGAGGCGCTGGTTTTGGTAAAGGAGCTATTTTATGCTGTTGCTTATGGATAAAACTTCGGGTGCAAAACCGAACATTTCCGAAAGACAAAGTTTTCTCCACAAGCACAGCGTAAAGTTGGCCCGTTAAGACCATGACAGGTGTTTTTTTTTAACTTGGTTAATATTAATTCCATTGCAGGTTAGAAAGATCAATGTTACAAGTTTGTCACAGGTAAAATTTCTTCCGCTTGAGCACTGGTGTTGGTAATGGGTGGAAACTGACCAATCACAGAGCTTTCCTGAATTTTAAGATACATTCCATTGATAATTTAAAATGCGAAATAGGTTTCTTGACACTTAAAATTTAAGTTAAATTACTTTTGTCATTTCCAGGCCTAGTTAAATTAAATTTTACTATAGTTTAAAACTTTCTGGTCTTTTTGCGACAGCAGCGAAACTAGCGACAGAAATTTTCTCTGTGCCAAACTCTGCCATAAAAAGCACATTTTCTTTCCAACCTGTAGTAGAATTAACCTAACCTTGGTGCAAAAACATTAAAACTTTCTTAACGGAATTATTTGAAAAAAAAAAAAAAATCAAGAATACAAGCACGCATACGTTACACAGTTAAATGTAGGTATTTTGCAAACTAGAGGACGTTAATTAGGCAAAAATAATATTTGCCTGATTTCGGTTTATTTTCATAATTGGTAATTTTTGGGTGTAAAAACCTGGCAAATTTTGAGGTTAATTGCTACCAAAAACTAGGTACAAATTATGATGTATTTGTAACAAAACAATGTATGGGTTCTTCGGTATGAACGTTATCTTGCTTTAAAAAATTAATTTCAAAATCACTGTAAAATTACCATGTGTGGCCTTAAAAGTACCACAACAATTAGTAGCAAAATTATTCCTTGCCAAACTAATAACATTGAAATTCCTTAACTACAATAGCATTTACTGTAGTTGGCTGTCTGGGTGGACTAAGTTTAGCGTTAGAGGCTTTGATAAAGTTCGGAAGCAGAAAGGACGGGACTCCAAGACCATCACGCCTCACCCTAACCTCTTGGGCGCGGAGTTTTCTCGCCGAGACAACTAGTCTATATGAGCCTCTGCCATTTTATGATGTAATACTGAATATAAAAGTGTAATGTACACGTCTGCACCTTCTAAAACATTCTGCGCTAATGTTTTCGTACCTAAAAACCCTCACAAAATACCTATTTTTGCCATTTTCGGCAGCTAAAGTCTGTCCACTCTAAGTTGCAGCATAATAAAAATTGCTAACGAAATAAATCAAAGCAATGTAATTATATCTTGATTCCTCACATTGTGATTGTGTCATAACAAATTTTCCTTGTATTTTCCAATATTTCAAATTAAATTTAATCTGTGCAAAAATTTTGTGTTACCATTCACTTGAATGAATTAGCTGCAACCATAGAATGGATACGGAGTATAGAGATAATGAAATCGTGAACGTCTTAAATTTCATTTTCAAACTTCAAAAATTTTTTTAATACAAATATATTAAAAAAAATTATTAGGAGAGATGTGTCCTACAGTAACGTTATTCACTGTAATTATTTTCAGTTCTGTATGTCGGTTGGTTTTTTGTGGCGTTGATAAATCCACAAATTGCAAAATTCGACGTTTACGAGCCATTACGTAAAAAACTACGAGAAAGAACAAAATTTAGTCACAGTTAATGTCTAAAATAATAAAAAAATATATCGTACAAATATAAAAGTGTATGACGTTGAGAATTAACGTAGGCCGTGCCCTTAAATGGGTATACACGGTTATAACGTTCTGCCAATGCTATTATTAAGCAGACGTATATTACACACGCTGAGCAGTTATTTTTTTCGAATAATCTTGTAACGGTTGCAGCTCTGCGCGTCGTTCGGCTGCGTATCACTGAAAAAAAAAAAAAAAAAAAAGTATAGTTGCAGGTACCATACTTGTGTTAAAATAGGGACAACAAAACAGTTAGGTTGTTGGTACTACTCTGGACAATTCTTTCAACAATCTGTTTTGTAGAAGAAACAAAGAACCTTGCTGCTTTTACAAACCAGTATGTTTCTTCTACAAAACAGATTGTTGAAGGAACTGTCCAGAGTAGTACCGACAACTAAACAGTTTTTCTGTCCCTATTTTAACAAAAGTATGGTACCTGCAACTATACCCTTTTTCAGTGAGACAGGCGGTCACCTTAAGCCTCGGAATCAGTCGCCATAATGAATAATTTTATTTTTCGCTGTTATGAAATTCTGAGAAGGAAATTGTGAAATTTGCTGTTATAATATCAATTCTGTTTACCTTGTACTACAGTAAAAGCATCATAGTTTAACTTTTAACGTATATTTAAGCCGTAATTAGTCGAACAAGTTTTTATTTTCTTAATTTGTTTGACTGATTGCGGCTTAAGTATACGTTAAAATTTAAACTGCGATACTGTTATTGTAGTGCAAGGTAAATATAACTGATGTTATAGTAACTAAAAGGTTTCTGAAATACGCGTGTTTTGTCAAGGAAGAGTGAAAATTTAAAATCGGAAAACATTTCAAGGTGAATTAAGTGAAGTTTTCGTGTTTTCAAAAAGTAAACCGAACAAAATTGCTTGCACGTGTTTGACGAGGCCCCCCAGAGGCATGCTGGGACACGGGGCAAACAACAATATTGGACCCCCTCCTTTCTCGACGCCAGAGTAAAAATAAAATATTCAGTCAAAGTAATATAAATATTATATTAATTTTTAGCCACGGTAAAAGTTTAAACAAACAAATACATGAATAATAACAATACACACAAAAACTTAGTTAAACCCATCAAATACTTTGACATCTAACGTAAGTTCCATCTGAAAAATGTCGTTTATGCAAAATACCGAAATTCTAAACAAAAAAATTGTATATATAGCTGAGGAGATATTTATTATTCCACTATTTACGAGTAATGCAGTTCGACAATACAGACTTTTAACAAATACAATGAAAACAATACGTAAGCACAAACATTTACGTGTATGTTTGTGAGTATGTATATATATATATATATATATATATATATATATATATATATATATATATATATATATATATATATATATATATATATATATATACATATACATACCATATGCTACACCTACACCCATACGGTATGGATTGCACACTAAATGGTGCAAATATGACCACAACCTAACCTTTGGTGGTCTATCTAACCTAGTCACGTGCCCGAGAAAGAATAGCACATTCTAACATGTTACCTTTCGTAAACGCCTCTAGAATACACACGTATGACAGGGGCGAACATTACAAACCTTAACTTGCAAACATCCGCTATGACTCCTACTTATTCTAAACTGCTTGATTTTTCATATAAACGTCAGAATCAAAGTTCAGAATTCGTGGAGAATTTATTAACACCTTTGCCACGGAATAATTGGAACATTAATGCTCCAGTCATAGGTATTTTACACAACAAATCTAGAAAAATAGGTAAAAACTTAATTCCTGTGCACCTCTGTTACTCAGCTGAAAAACAGAAATAAGCAGCCCATAAATTCCCGAAAGACACTTTTGTCACGTTCGATAATACTCGTATGAAAAGCATTACGCAATTAATGGCGTTATTAAAGGTTTGAGTGTCATCGTCAACATGAAAGTGATTATAACAAAGATACAAAAACATCCGGTCATTAGGACTTAATAACGGCAATAAATACATCATCGTGTGTACTTAGTCTTCGTGGCTATGACAAATGAGAGGCAGTTCTAACTTTCGTGACTGAGTCAGGCTATCAAACTTCAGCATCGCGACTGCTAAAACACATACAAGACGTAGCACGCAACAGTTACACATGCAAACTTATAGGCAGTAACAAACCTTGTAATCATTTGCGGCCACTGTTTTCTTCTGTGCAAGCAATACAATCATTTCTAAACTACGCGCCCATGTGCCTCGAAAAAGTTTTAAGGGTACCCAGGTTACTTTAATAGCAATAATAACAATAACAATAATAATACTGTCAATTGCTGAGTTTCTATCAAAAATCTAAAATTACGTCATTGTTCATCCAAATTATGTATTAAAATTACAATTAATGTTGGGAAAACATTTTATTATAAATAACACGTAGTTATTGCCTTAGAAAAAATGAAAAAAAAAAAAATGTATTGTACGTCTCTGTATATCCACTTTAAATTATGTGTGCGATATATATATATATATATATATATATATATATATATATATATATATATATATATATATATATATATATACGGTCATTTGTTTTATTTGACAGAATATTAGCAATCACTTCTTCACTTCTTAATAAAGTTGTCGTTTTCGTAACGAGAGTATTTTTTAATTCGAGGGGATACGCTGAAACATTAAGTCTTGGGCAAAGTCCTCATAGAGGTTACTCTGAAAGACTTTACCTCTAGCAGATTTTAGTCAAAGTATTTACTACGTCTTAGTGGCTACAAAGTGTAGTTTTAATTAAAACTTTAATTTAGAAATTTTTAGCCGATCGAGAACGTGAAATAAGTGCTGTGATTCAACTGATAATTATTAATAAATGTGTAATTTGTTATAATTAGAATACGGTTGAGTCTTCCTAATAACAAATAATAAAAAAGTACTAGCTCCAATGTTAAACGACAAGAACGCTATTTTCGTCGAAGACACTCAAAGTAGGCTACGGTATCCACTTCCGTAATACCAACTTCTGAACAGCATCACGAAAAAAAAATGTGGCTTTTCGAATCAGTACAATTTCTCACGATATCAGGATGGCATTTAAATAATTACTTGAAGTAACAGTTAGTGTGGCTCTGCTTTATTTTTGTGTTAAATTTTTTTTTTTTTGAAATTATAATAAATTGATGCGAGAGAGGCATTACAGAATTGCCATGTTCACAATATCATTTTCGTTATTACGTTTAACTTTTTTAACTTTCTAAATGAAACAAATTATTTGTTAATGGCGTACGTTATTAATTAATCCAATGCCTTCATTAAAAATGGCGAAGTTATGGCAATTCTCTCTTGTTTTGTCCGTTTTTGCGATTATTATTTTTTAAACTTAAACGAGAGCAGTTATCAAAATATGTCTGGTAATTTTGTTTAAAATGTTTTTTGCCGTAGTAGCTATAGAAATTATACGGTTTATACTAAGAAGTATTTGAGTCAGAAGTTCGTTAATTACAAAATTAGCTAAAATCATAGTATTAACCGTCTTGAAAAAATCAGCCAACATGGAGAAGAATTTTTTAAACAGACAAATGTTTTATATCTGCTCTTGTTTAGGCGTAAAAAAGTAATATAAAAAAAGTAGAAACAAGAGAGTGTGGGCTTAAGGCACGTAGTCTTCTCTTACGCTTAACAAATACAGTACACAATACCTTACAAATATAAAAAATATTAAAGAAATAGTAATAACAATGCATATGTATCATCTGTGTGCGGATTACGATAACACCAAAGACTATTAATAAACAAAGTAATATGCAAATAGTATTACGTTAATTATACGCCATACGAAATTAATGAAAAATAAAATTGTTTGAAAAACGTAACATTTAGTAAGCTAGTACAAAACCAATTTAGAAAAATAGTAGTTAATATAGCTATGCTTAGTGTACTGTTATTTAGAATACGGTTGGGAAAAGCCAATATATAAGGAGAAATGCGATATAACTTGTATAAATTATATTCGTATAACGTGCATAAAGTGTTCAGGATAAACTGAGCAGTGCTTACAATTTTCTGTGAGCCATTACGCCACCAACTTTTCTATTTTAAATACGTAAACTTCATTGAATCTAAAAACTAGTGTAAACATTTCACAACTCTCAAAACTTTACCTGTGTAACCCTAATAAATATATTTATTATTATTACTATAAGGTTTGGGAAGTGTTCACTTTAAAGTGAACCGTCAATATCTGTATAGGACTACATACAATTAAAACTTCGAAAAACCTAGTGAAACAGGCTTCCTAAGAAAAATGTAAAATTGAAATTATTCAGTGATATAAACATAGATGTGATGGAATAATTGACATATGTATGTTAGTATCCTTAGGATGTTACAATGTCATGAAGTTTATTTCGTTGTTATTTCACTGTAACATTTAATTTTTAACCCCAGACGCAAAAGAAGGGTGTTATAAGTTTGACGTGTCTGTCTGTGGCATCGTAGCTCCTAAACGAATTAACCAATTTTAATGCGGTTTATTTTGTTTGAAAGCTGACTTAATCGAGGGTGTTCTTAGCTAAGATTCATGGAATTCTGTTTAGCAGTTTAAAGATCATCAGCTCTTTTATAAAAAATTTTTTTGTGAATGTGAACAATTCTACTGGTCTGATCGATTTGAAATTTAGTATCCTGTGAGTCGAGGGTTTTTAAAACTTTTAATTTAAGTGTTAACTTGTCGTTGTATAAGTTGTACGACGGAGGAAGGGAACTTCGGCTATGTTCGGCTAAGGATTTGTTTTCCCTATCCCGGTTACGAGGGCCTGGCCGTTACTGCAGGAATGGAGCAGTAAGCACTTGGCGGGCGACAGCCGGGCTGTAACGGCCCGGCTCACTGCGCATGAAGAGGCTTTAGCACCCGGATGCGCTCCGTACATTGCTCTCTCGATTGCTCGACGCGCTCGTCAAATAGTCACAGTGTTGCCAGACGTTATGGAATTAATTCTGCTTCCAAACGCACAGTCTCCGAGTGTTGCCTGCGGAGTCTTTGAAATAGCCGAAATTGTACAACAATAACGACTACAAGCCAGGCAGTGCAGAGCCTTCAGAAATTACGGCCATTTACGCTCTTCTCGCGAATATTTTTCTCAAATCCTAAACGGGAGCAGACATAGCAAAACTGTCACAGAGATTAGCTGGAATTGATTTTATTAGGAAGCCAAATTTTTTTCATAACAAAAAAACTATCGAAATTTAAGAAAATGAACGACAGCTTGCTTCGTTTGGTTACTGGGAAAACAGGGACATTTGAGTGAAGCACTAGTGCATACCCTATACCTTGTCAACACGTGACTGGTTTGTCTGACAGCATTAAAAAATCTCACGATGATTTACAGTAACATCGTCTAGAAGTTCTGCGTTGTTAGAGGACCATTTAGTTAGTTCGAAGCCACCCATAGCAAGAAGGGAAATAAGTTCTGCCTTGAGAGATTTAGCTGCTTCACACGACGACGGTCCACTAACAATGTCATCAAAAAATTAGGAGTGTCTGTTCAAAAGGTGCTATTTCCACTTCCCAACAAAAAATGAAATATGACCACGATATAGTCCTGTACTTCAATACTATCGAATTCCCTGTGCATTCCCGAGCAAAACAATGTATTTCCTTGGTGAATCACACCCCATACTTGACGATCATAATCAAAAGGGGGTGAATGTTCATATTTTCCCACAACTTTTCAAAGGTGGAAATAGCACCTTTTGAACAGACACTCCTCAAATATGACACTTTGCTGCATTTATGTCGCCCTAGTTGTAAAGTTCTGATCGTAGGTAATGGTATTCAGTTGATTGGTTTTCATATATTCACAACTGGAGTGACGCCATAGAACACTTTGATGTCTGCGGTCACCTGGGTGGATATCAGCTGTAAATACAACTGGTTGAATACGAAAGTTATGATGTTTACTGCAAGGTCATTCTGAAGTTTAGAACCAACACGGAGCACGTCATTCAAGATGACAGATGTTTCTCCTTAGACATCAAATACAACATACGCCTTTGTTGTAGAATTTGTTTCCTTGTACACTGCATGATACGGGATAATGAGCATGGGAATTACTCTGCTCTCTTGTGCGCTGTTGGCTTCCTTCATGAAGAGTTTATACTTATACGCCAAATGCGGAAGTTTGCGAAGTTTGACTTTCAGATCGTTAAATATGCTTAGTTCACTTTGCAAACATTCTCCATACTGGCGGACATATTATCCAAATGCAAGAGAAGAATGTATCTGCCTCTGGTGTTCTGTCATGGGACAAAATAAAATTATCTTCACAGAAATTATCTTTTGACACAAATTCTGTTATCGTAAGCGCTTCAACTTCCGATAAGGGCATAGCCAGGATTTCTTTTCGGGGGGTTGTTCACCTACACCTCAAACTAGGGTGGGGGGTCCGGGGGTCGTTCCTCAGAAAAATTGGTGCTATTCAAGTAGTTTTTGAATCAAAATATTGGATTAAAATTACATACATTTTTGCCCGACGTTCTAATATTTTTACGATACATTTTTGAAAACTCATTGCTGAATATTAAGGGGTTTAGGCTCAAAGACCCTTTCTTAGTTTCACCTCTGTTGAATGTCATTGGCTCGATAAGTGAATTTTATGTATCAAGTATGATTTGATTACTAGTTAAAAAAAGTGGGTTTATAAAACATTAAACTCTAAACACCCAAGAATAAAATACATCTTAGCAAATTATATTGCTAATTATACGTTCATATTTGCTTGCTGAACATTTAATTTTAAATACAGTTGCCATCCCCAAGAATCGAAAACTTTGACAATAAATTCATAATACCTTAAAAAAAAAAAAAAAAAAAAAAAAAAAAAGCTGTTTTTTTTAGATACAACTGTAGCATATGTTTTTGTTCAACACTAAATCATCCATGGATCCAACAATGTACATAAATCGATCAGATAACAAATACGATGTTCTCAATCTGCTTATGGTACTTGTAGGCAAGTCAATTATCAACAACCTTACATTCCCGCCCAAAAACACAGAATCAAACATTTTAAAGCATTACATCTTGCACTGTGAAATAGTTACATAGAAGTAATTTATGCATCCGTATCACTGATGCATATATCAATCAGCAAGCTGACCTGTATTAGTCTCTATAAGTATTGGTTCTGTGCACACAATGTGACTACGTGCACCTAAATGATCGTCCTCGTGGTTCTCGTTCGTTTCTCGTTTTAATTTTTTTATAAGAAATGTTCCCATCGATCACACTCTGTATTAAAGAAAGAACAGAACACTCGCATATCCGTACACTAATGAACTGTAAGTGTGACTATCATCAGAGCTATGCAGACGTAGGAAGAACTCGGCCGGCCAGTACAATTGTATCTAACAAGACAGATCAAGACTTCGAATTTTTTAAGGTATTTTTTAAATTTATTGTCAAAGTCTTTTGATTCTTGGGGATGGCAACTGTATTTAATATTAAATTTTAATAAAGTAATAATGAACATTTTCTAGCAATATAATTTGCTGTGTAGAGTTTAATGTTTAAGGCCATAATGTTTCATTTATTTCAAGCAATTGCAAATTATTTGAATATTTTTTAACCAAATATTCTGAAAAAATTGTGAGACTGTGTACAGCCATACGATACACAATTTTTCCCGAGTTTTTTTTTTTTTTTTTAATAATGAACTGTTTGCTAGCAAAAAATTAGTTTACTTAATTTTGGCTTATTTTGACAACAAAATATGTGTTATTTCAGGGGCGAAAATCTAAAAATCTGTTTAGTGTATTGCAACAGAAAAATCCATATACATACTGTGATATAAGTGTTAAAACTGCCAGAATGAATTTTTGAAATATGTATTAATTTTCGTTAAATATTTTTTCGAAACCACTGCTAAGCTAAAAAAAAAAAAAACACACACTTTTATACTAGCGATTTCTAGTACGTTATCAAATCATACTTGATACAGCAAATTTACAATGCCATTCAAGAAAGCCGAAACCAAGAAAGGACCCTTGAGCCGATACTCCTTAGTATTCAGCAACGAGTTTTCTAAAATGTATTGTTGCCATCCGTCGGTGGGTAGGTCTTTGAGTTTTCACTGCACTTTCGCCATCTGTACTTGTATAATAGCTAGGCTGAGAGTGTCGTGGGCGCCATCCCAGCATGGAACGGGCAGAACAGGGACAATTTATTTCTCAGGGCGGATTGTTCTTTGGCAGGTCGAGAGACCCATGCGGCCGTTGAAACACTCACGCTTGTACTTTATGTGAAGCCGGGCGAGCAGACAATGACGACACAGAATTTTCACATAACTGCGATTTATTGCTACTCGGTTTACATAGCGGCACACATAATACACACACACTTGAGTACTTGCTCGAGTCTTCCTATGGCAAGGGCTGCCGTGGCACGCCCGTAGCGGAGTTAAGGCCAGTTCACAATTGAGTCGGTCATTTGAGAAACACCACATGTCACTTTCAAGAAATAGCTGTTCAATAATTTATTACTGAAAATGTATACTTATATAAACCTACTAAATAACGTATATTTGTTTAAAAAGAATTGGTGCAGGTTTTACTTCTATCCTGAATGGTTTAAATTCACAGTTTTAAGAGTAAATGTGCATAAACCCACATTGTAAAAAATGTGACATGTGGGGTTTCTCAAATTACTGATTCAATTGAATACTTTAGCATTTGACTTTACGTTTCCGTTACTTTATGTATTTCGTCAAGACACAATACAAATGTAAAGTTAAAGTAACGACAGTTGAAAAACTATTGGAAATAATTTTTTTTAAACGGAAATATTGTGATATAAACTATTATATATTTACCGTAAAAGCATACCACGTAGATAGAAAATAATAAACCCAATTACAAATATTTTTTATTTATTTTAATATTTTTTCAGAACAAAAACAACTCCATCTATTGGCGCAACTTAAAGTCCGTTTACGAATATTCTTCCAGCGCTACTTACACGGATTTTCGAGTACATTTAAGAAAAACCTGTAACTTTTTCACGAAATCCCAATACCGGAGAACATAACTGTACTCAGAAATAAACATGTTTCGTTCTAGCATACATAGTCAGCTGGATCTTTGCGAACGGCCATCTTGACTTTGACTTTACGTTTCAGTTTTTCGGAAACGTAAAGTCAAGGCTGCTTGACTTTAGCTTTGACGACGCCATTGTGCACGACTCCATAAGAAGCCATGCATTGAAAGCTATCGAAAAGTCAAATGCTAAAGTTTTCAACTGTGTATAGGGCTTTAGGACTTGAGAAGACAAAAGAAAAACTATTGTTCCTAACAGTAATTATGAGACACCGCAGTAGCTGGACACCTAGCATACAGAGAACTCGGGCTTACCCGCGAGAGGCTGAACAGCCCGCAAAGTAGTCTGCTGCGAAACTTGTTAACTTGCCACGTGGTGGCCGTTCCCGTGAATTACAAACAGATGGAGCGGTCCGAGAACACGATTTACCCCGGTCACGCGCGCAGCAGAACTGACCTAGCCCAGAGGCAGGGGTAACTTCAAAATCCTGGTACTGACACCGCAAAAAAGGCGGTACTTTAAACGAAAACCTGGTGCATGGTAAAAAAAAATCACAAATGCTTACGTGCATGAAAAAAATATGAAGTATTAAAACATGTCTTAAGTATTTTAGGAGAAAATATATATTGAAAATGTTAAAATAATACTCCTAGTCAGCAAAAAAACACAGGTTCACGACTACCACAGGTGTTACCTAAAGAGAACGCAAGTAAGTGTTGCCAACTCCCTACAGGCGACAGTTTGCACCCGTGGCAAAGCTTGGATAATGCAACTAACTATATGCGCAGATTCATGCTCAGAATTCAGAAGTTGTGTCGTTAAAAAAAAACTTATTTTGTAGAAAGGTTCTACTGAAAATACTGTTTAATTATGCATTTTAGTACAATGGAACGCAAAATTCTAAAAGCCTGGTACTTTCGCGTACCAGGATGAAAGTATCCTGGTACATGGTACAGCACCCTGAAAACTGGTACGTGTACCAAGATCATGGTACGTCTAACACCACTGCCCAGAGGACGGTTGGTCCCTCGCGCCGACATTGCCAACGCCTGAGATCAACTCAACCACTCATTCGAAATATAACTTACACAAACCCTTAAAGTTTAACACAAAAAATCACACTAAACTAGCACTGAATTTAGAAACATGAAAACACTCGAATAATTTATCATAGGTGTGACATGGAGGGTGAGGCTGACTACGTAATAATAATAAACAAAAACTACAGTAATCAATTTAATTATAATTTATTGGTTTGTGGACGAACGCCATTGTTATGTTTTGCTGATCAAACGTGTGTTGAATGACAAAGTACAAAAAAGAACAAAAAACAGACAAAAAACACACACAAAAAATAGAGAAAAAAGCAATCACAGAGGAATTCTGTAAGTTTTTTTTTAATTTGACAAATGATTCTAAGGGTAGAATTCAGTCGGATATCGACACATCACCCAGACACAAAAGACATACACAAATAAATTCTAATTGTAAACTCCTACTGCAGCAAATATTTAAATATCTAACCAATTTAACATTAACTTACTTGCTCGCTGAAGGGCCTGAAAAAGAAACGTAACCCTCGGGACCTGCCTTTATAAACTAAACTAGGATTTTACTTTCCGTTGGATTCACTCGTTGGCCGTCATCGGGGGGAAGGGGGGAGGGTTTCACTCCGGGAACAGCTGGTTGTTTCAGCGTCTCTGTTCAGCGAGTAAGCTTACCAAGACAACACTCCCCCGTAGTTCGTCTCACAGGTTTTCCTTAGGGCGCGTTTACAATGCAGTGTTTGCTCGTGTCAAGTAAGGCGTAACATGTGCGCAGTCTTGGCGTGTCAGGGTTTGGGCTTAGATGAGCTAGAAGGTACGACGTCATCGTTAAACATATTATGATATCGGGCAATAATTGATGTAATTTAAATTTTAAATCCAATATTTTGGTTCCAAAACTGCTTAAAAAGCACAAATTTACATCCTGAAATAAATTTTTTCCCGAGGAGGGCCCCCGGACCCTCCGCCGTAGTACGGGGTGTAAGTGAAAACACCTCGAAAAGAAATCCTGGCTATACCCTTGTCGGAAATTGAAGCGCATTCGAAGACAGAATTTGTGTGAAAAGATAATTTCAGTGAAGATAATTTTATTCGGTCCCATGACAGAGCATCAGGTGGCGGATACATCGTTCTCTTGCCATTTAGATAATCTGTCCGCCGGTGGAACTGCGACTGGCCGACTGTTAGAAGGGATAACTTGGCCAGTTGCAGCGAAGTGCACTCACTGCAGGGTAAAAACTGACGCTGTCAACAATCAAGGGCTCTAGATCATCCTCCAGACCGGCCAATTGAAAGTATTTTCTGCACAACAAGCACCCTGTTACTTAATTCGTCTAACTGCGTTTGCAACAGCTAGATGAGTGTATATGTGGTCATACATTATTTTTAATTTCGGGGGGTGTCTGGACACCCAAAACACACCCTCCCCCCTGACTCCACTGTTTCCGAAGTTTGTAAGCTCCACGTCCAAGTTTGTGTGATTAAAAAAATACGTTATCAGGTTAGTTGCGTGTGGCTCCATACATTAAAAAACATTCCAGTGAACAATTTTTTGTATTTTAAAAATTGCTGAGTTTTCAACATTTTCCTTGTACTTTTCCGATTATTTTAAAAAATTCAGAACATTAAGTTGTGAGTTTCTTAATGCTTTATTACGTACAACTCTTAAAGAAGGGGTCCCAACCTACGTACTGGATTTTCCACTTATAAATCGTAACAGTATTTTCATTGGAATTACTAATGAAATATTTGTTTTAATATGGCCACAGCAAACTAGCTTTGCCGCAAAGACGATTATTTTTAAAGGATGAAGTAACGTTAAGAAAACATTGTGTTGCAAACAAAATATTTCTTCAATATATTTTTTTTTTCGTTGGGTTAGTTATACTTTTTTAAGACGAGCTTTATGTTTAAAAAATGTCTACAATGAAAAGATAGTTAACACTTTAAAGAATAATATTCTTTGTGGCAAATCTACTTGGCAGAAATTGACGTTAAAAAAATACTGTGCAAAAGAAAGGGTTTTTAGAGTAAGCGCATTAACGTTGATGAAATGCGGTAATAGGCCAATTTTCATAATAATATTATAATGTATGACTAACAGCGTAATTAATTTGGCCAGATGTTATGGATTTATAAGCAATGTACTTTACTAGAACGCGATAATGGCATATTTGAAACAACTAAATAATAATAAAGAACAGTGATTCCAGCTCGCCTTGTGATGCATTACCTAAGTGTCTATTAGTATTATAAGTTTCTTGGCTTTGCATAAAAAACAGTTTTTTAAGAACGTAGTAAAACGTTTGATACATAAAGTCAAGAATTGTTTTGAAAATATAAACACATGAATAGCGTATAGGAACGGTACCCGGAGACAGGGCTTCACAGCCTTCGGGCAGAGTTCTGTGTCCGCAGACATATGCTGAACCCTGAAAGGTGGCATGACATAATAAACTACGATGAAGAAGCGACTGAATGCGAAGGATGGGCAATGCAAGGACTGTTCCGGAGAATTTCCGCCGGCCAGTGACAACGTCCGCCTTGTTTCCCACGTACGAAATTTCGAAGATGTTCCCCGCCGGGAATCAGTAGTGGATTAAAAAAGCAGGGGAAAAAAAGGAGGGGACATGAGCTACCGAGCTTAAGCTTGCCTCCCTCCTCCCCCTAAACCAGGGCAACATGCGTTATGAGGGCGTAGTACAAAATTCAACGCTAAAAGCATTAATCTATAGTTGTAGGTTCCTTAAGCCAATTTGCGAAAATTAAACAATAGCAATCCTAGACAACAGTTTTAGCCAACGTTTTAAACAAAACAGTTTCCAATGTTACGAACTTCTGAGGCACAATCTCTGACGCCGGAACCTCGTGCATTTAACTGCGGCGCAAGAGATCACGTGTAACGAATTATTAATTCTGGATAAATATTTACTCATAAAGTTGGCAAATACCATTATCTAGGATTGTCATTGAGTATTTTATCTATATTGGTTCGAAAAAAAAACGTAGAAATCAATTCATGTTTTCAACGTTTATTTGTCTACCCATGCACTCTTAAGGCCGCATTTGAGGTGTAGAAATTGTTGAGCAATAAGGTCTAGACTGGCTCTTACATTAACTACCGTGTCGCCTTTATGCTCGAGGCACGAAAACGGGTACACGTCGTTTGTCCTAAAATCGTTTATCCTAATTTTAGGACAAATGATTTTAGGACAAACGATTTTAGGACAAATGCTGTTTAGGATAAACGATTTTAGGACAAACAACATTAGGACAAACGAATTTAGGATAAATGACTTTAGGACAAACGATTTTAGGACAAATGACTTTAGGACAAACGATTTTAGGACAAATGTAGTTTAGGACAAACAATTTTAGGATAAACGAAATTAGGACAAACGATTTTAGGACAAATGAATTTAAAAAATGAAATGTAATTTTAGGACAAACGAAATTAGGACAAACAACTTTAGGACAAATGACTTTAGGACAAACACCTTTTAGGACAAATGGTTTTAGGACAAACGAAATTAGGATAAATGACTTTAGGACAAATGATTTTAGGACAAACGAAATTAGGACAAACGATTTTAGGACAAACGATTTTAGGACAAATGATTTTAGGACAAATGATTTTAGGACAAATGATTTTAGGACAAACGAAATTAGGACTAATGATTTTAGGACAAACGATTTTAGGACAAACGATTTT
>PNEQ01051392.1:0-54240 GCA_003012365.1 Medauroidea extradentata
AATCATTCCCATATCATTGTGGGAAGCTAAGGTTGTTTATTGTTCCCATGTCTGAATAGACTGTAATGTTATACATTACAAATGAATGTTTCATCCACAATAATACACTAAAAACTGGTAATTTCTCAAATACCACATTTCGATTGACAGCCATATTGGAAAATGGCTGCCATTGCTTTCAGAGGCTAGATCACGTGTGTCCCAATATCTATATCTTTTAACAATATTGAGAGGTACCTCTCTTCCAAATTTCATGCTTTTATCACAAAGTGCACAATTATTTTGCTTATCCGCCCCACTATTAATGATTGACAATTTTATATATGCACCCGGATGGTTAGATTTTGGCACTTTATATGTTCGTCCAAGAAGTATAAACAATCAAAATAAATTGCTTTAAAAGAAGATACTAATGTAGTAATTAATATAATTAAAGAAGCAACAGCATATTTTTTGCCTTCAAATGATGAAATGGTTGATGTTGACAATTGTTGAGAAAATTCTGTTGTAGTTTTCGATGATGTTATTCTAGATAATCAAGACATGATAAGAGATTATTTTACTAATAGAAGTCACAAAAAAATTGATTGTTTTTGTTTAGCACAACATACTCCAAAGTACTTAAACCACTAATACGAGATAAGGCTAATTTTCTTTGTATATTTAGACAAGATGACACAAATCTTAAACATATTCATAGTGATTTTTTTTGTGGTGATACATCATTTGAAAAATTTAGAGAAGTTTGTTCAAAATGTTAGAACAAAGAATATGGTTGTATTACAATATATACAACTCGTAAAATAAATGATGGTTAATATCGCAACAAAATTAGAAATTTTTAAAGAGATAATGATATTTATAAAACATTACCATTTCAATAATAACAGTAGTATTATTTGATACACATAATATTTTTAAAATTAAAAAAAAATCATCTTCTTTAACATCAAACTATTTAAAGAAATAATTTTTTTTTTTTTTTAACATTTTAGAAGTCCAGTTTTAGGATAAATAGTAGTAATTTGTTTGTAATCATTTGGTTTAATTCTTATTCATTTACAGTTCCATTCATAATAAAAATTTATTCAATTTGATTATTATGTAAATAAAGCATTTTTTCTTTCTCACTGTATTTTCCAATTAAATGAATAAAATTTTTTGTATTACTTTGATAATTTTCTAAATTAGCAACACCATTAGGTGCGATCTCGCCGGGAATATAACCCGGATCACCTTGGTGGGAGGCGAATGGTCTGACCATTCGACTCCTCCCCCCCCCCCCCCCCCCCCCCCCCCATAGGTTAGGTAACTATAGCTCTAGATTCCGGACATGTTTTAACTATCTAGTTTGTTAGTCTAAACAAACTAGCAAGTGCTTGACATAGATAGATTTCTTGAAACGTTACCTGTCTGCTGCTATTTTAATAGCGACGAACGTATATTAATTCGTGTTTTTTAGTGCTAGTTCGCTAATTAGCATTGCTTACCCTCAGTATTCCCATCCCCTCAGGGGTCCAACCAGTAACATGGAGGGTTCACAGGAACCTTCCAGAGAGGTGCAAGAACGTCGAAAGGAGCTTGACCCAGAGCCGGAGCGTAGTGTACAGATGGACGCAGAGTCCACCCAGACTTGGAGCCAGACAGGTATCCTGACCATCCTAGAGGAACTGAAGATCGGCTTCAGTGTCCTCACGTCCCGTAGCGAGCTTCCCTTGAAGGTTCCTATCTACCTGCGCTTGAATCACACTGCAGAGAGTTACAAGTTTTCATATTTGTAAGAAACATCACAACGCACATCATTACGTTTGTACATCTACATAAACAAAAGACATTTCAAACAATGTTTCTATCAGATTGATAATTAGCATTGCTTATTGGAAACACGATTTTCAAGACTCTCAAATGGCGGAAAAGAGTTTTTTAAACTGCCGTATCTTGGAAAATTCCAACCGAAAAACACAATAATAAAAATAGGCCCTGGAATTTGAACCATAAGTATCGCAAATAAAATGATACGGTCACTGCTTAAAGTCCCATAGGAAAATGAATAACAGTAAAGCTCTGCGCGCCAGTTACTGGGTTTGCATGTAGAGGGGATAATACATTACATACGCCGATCGACGTTACTCCTAACACTCCGTTGGTTTTGTGCCTCGCATACACCAACGCCGCCTACCTAGATAAGAACCTTAAGCATCTGGACAAGTCCCTGACGGATGGAAGCCATCTCGGTGGAGCCCAAGTTCTCCATGTGGATCGCCAGACCCTACATATGTTCGTAGTTGGTAAAAAACGACTATAATCGCACAATATATGATATGTCCTTCCTTTACGGCCTGCTAGTGAAAGTCGAGGACTACGAGCACCCCCTACCCAAGGCCCTCTTCCCCAAAGGTACACCAACTGATAGAGGTTTGGGCACTTTAGCAAGGTGTGCCGAGCCCCGCCTCGCTGCAGGTTGTGTGCTAAGAACCTGTATACTAGAAGATCGCGAGGATAGCTCGAAGTGAACCAGCGCAGGCTGTGGTAGCATCAACCATGCTGCCAACTGCAGCGATTGCCAGGTCTACAAGGGCAGAGAAGTGGCGTTTCCTTCTCAAGGAAGAGCGCAATAAACGCCAACAGCTAAGCAAGGCAGGTTTGCAGCCCCATAAACAGTTTTCCCGCCCTCCCCCTTCAGCCAGGCAACAACCTAACCCAGTCCAAGCGCAGGGAAACAATCGTGGAAGCACTCCAACAGCAAAACTACGAGCTGGATATGTGTCGATTCCCACTGGCAACAGGTACAGTGCTCTGAACTTGCAGGATTTTTCTTTCCCTGGCTAATTCATTTAGGCCCAGAGGCCAGCATCCTCAGCAGGCAGCAAAGGAAAAATGTCTGCCAAACCCCAGAAAAAAGGCAGCAAAAACCCATTCGTTCAAGTTCAGCACAGCAGCCAGCAAAGCTACCCAAGTTCGCGGCAGCCCAGGACTAGCTGAGAACTCCGACCAATCAGGAGCGAGTTTCTGAGCCTACTTGCATGCCGCGGCCAGCGCTGGAAATAGCATGGAAATCGCCCGCAGCGACCATTCCAGTTCTCTCTCTTGATTTCTTCTTCAAAACATCGGAGAAAATAGCCCAGAACCAGTTTGTGAGCAAAGACCATGAACTGGGTGCCTTCTGCGTACAGCTGTGCCAGCTGCTTACGATCTGGCTTGATCCAAGCAGCAACCTGAATGCTAAGTGCTAAGCCCCAATGGGATCTTCCTTGAAGCAAGGTGCATTGGCGAATACAACGCCACAAAAAAGGCTGGTAAATAACCCCAGCAATCTGCCCCCTCTTTAGGAAAAATCTTATTCTGGAATGCAGCTGGCATACGGAATAATAGGCAGGAGCTTATAGAAGAGCTCTCGTGACACCAGATACAATTAACTGCATTTTTTTGCCGCAAAGTGATGGTTTTGCCGCAAAGTGATGGTTTTGCCGCAAAGTGATGGTTTTGCCGCAAAGTGATAGGTAGCCAATCTCCTTTGTTCGTAAAAATGTTCGTGGCTCAGAGTTATCAGAGCTAGCGCGGTATTGGGTAGAGGTCCTACAGCATTATCACCAGCTGCCTGTGAACCCTGTCATTAATACTTCACACTTCACATATATGATTGTTATAGTTTGCAGTGCTACAAACGAAAGCGTAGACAACAAATACTTGAGGATGTGATAAGGTGAGCGAGTTACTATTATATAAACACCGGCAGGTTGTGACCTTCTATACTCGTTTCATTGTGTCAACTTCTTATGGCTGTATATAGAATGCGATAAATTAATGTTCTTATTTAACATTTTGCATTTACTTTGAAAAGCCAAAATTGCGAATGTGACACTTTGCTAGTAAACGATAAACAAGCATTAAAGATATTTTCACGAATGTGGCACATACTTTCTTTTGGCATAACAAATATCTCCAAAGTTTCACTTTCTTGTAAAATGAAATTGTAATCACTGCTACATGATTTACGGTATAACATTCGTGTTTATAGCAAAACGTAGATAATTTGAAACACATGCACATATACACTTAACATACCAAAATAAGAATTTTTACACATTCGTGGTTTTGGCATATGGGAGACGATATGCTATTCTTCACTTTAGAAAGGGTTACGTGTTAGAACTGTACATATTCCAAATATGAGATTTAAGTTTTTTTCTTAAATAGTGTGAATCTATTTTGGAATTCTAATGTAATCGTTGAAAAAAAAACTATCTGAAAATGATTTTAAACCATTGTTCTTTGACTTAACATATCTACAAGTGGTAGTTAGTTCGTGTGAAGTGGTTATGAACAGTTGATGTAGTAGTGATGGTTATTTTGCTTCTAAAATTAGTTTCATCATCTAGATTAACGTTAAAGAACTCATATCTCACCACACTGAGAGTAGGGGTATGTGTGTTGTTGTATGAAAGTCTCTTGATGGCGTTAAAAGGGGGAGAAAATATAAAATTTTACAATTGTTTCATATTGTTGTTACTTCTTTGGAACCATGATACATTTAGGTATGTGATATGTGACACGACTGTGGAATAGTGAGAAATATTGTTTTCTTCTGTATGGCTCTGAAGTGTTGTCACGTATTCGTCTAAAAATTCCAATGGTGCGAGATACTGTATTTGAGATGCGTTTGACATGAGACATGTGAGGTTTTCATCAATTATTAGTCCTGGGAAATTTATTTTCTGTACTCTTTCAATCTCTATGTTGATAACCGTGGGAATAAACGTGGGTGTTATTTTTTACTAGATTTGCATAAAATACTGTATTTGGGTTTTGATTCATTTAGAGCCATTTTGTTCTTTGTGAGCCAGGTGGTAAGTTTTGTCATATCTTGTATGTCTTCAAGCATTTACTATTTCTATTGTTACCAGTGTACATACGGTTGGTATAATCTGCATACTTTGTTAGTTTCTATTTAAAACTGCAAACTTGTAAATCAACAATATATATTAAGATTAAAAGGGATCCAAGAATGGAGCCTTGTGAGGCACCAATTTTTGTTATCAATGTTATGATTTTCCAACCCGGTAGCGCTTCTGTAGCAGAGGAATGCGGCCGGGAAAGTTTTGTAAACACAGAAGTATTAACGACCGGCGGAGCAACGCAATACCCAGCTGCTTGAAATTTCGTTACGTCGGGGAAATAATTGGGCCTAATTAATAAGGGTAAATCGCAGATACAGCAGGGATGGCGCCACCCCTTACGTCAAGAAGGGCCAGTCAAAAGGCTGGAAAATTTGCGAAGAGTGGTGGAGATTATCGAGGAAAGGCTCGCGGAGTTTCTCATGAACAGCGACGGGACTAAGAGGTCCTGGGTCGAGACCCACCAGGGACCTGCTGACGACGTGGACTTCTTCTACTTCACGACCACGACGGTCTACAGACTCTGGTGAGCATAATTCTGGAATGAGAGCAAGCCTGTTCCTTATCTCCTGTCTCGTCGTACATATATACGACGGTTATTTTTTTTCAACATCCAATCGGCTGTGATAAAAAAACGGGAATGAATTAGGAAATTATTTTAGTGTTAAAAGAAACGTACATCTTTACAATATTTTTCCACATAATCACCGTGAAGATTGAGGCACTTGTCGTACCGATGCACCAGCTTGCCGATACCCTCCTTACAGTCCGGATTTGGCACCGAGTGACATCCACCTTGTCACCAAGTTGAAGAAGTGGCTTGGAGGACGACGCTTCAACACCCATGATGAACTGCAGGACACTGTAAGAACGTGGCTGAATAGGCAGGAGGCATCATTCTTTGCAGAGGGTATCGGTAAGCTGGTGCATCGGTACGACAAATGCCTCAATCTGCACGGTGATTATGTGGAAAAATAGTGTAAAGATGTACGTTTATTTTGACATTATAATAATTTCCTAATTCATTTCAGTTTTTTTTATTACAGCCGATCGAGGGTTAAAAAAACCCTCGTAGATGCTTCCTTCCGATAGTCAATTGTACTGTAATTTATTATTTGGCGTAATAATTATTAAAGGGTGTTAACTTCTATGTATTCTATTCTATTACTCTTCCCTCCCTTCCTAATTATATTTACCTAGGTTCTCGAGCCGTCAGCTAGTGACGAAATATTATAAATTAGAACATCATGCTATCACTTTATGCATCACTAAGTCATTAAGTTTGTTATTTAATGATCTAATATTTATATTTAGGACTGCTGAGTTACTGTCATTTGGAAATTGCAACTGGTATTGTAATGCAATTCAGTTACCATAGGCCATTATAATTCAAGTTTCGAAGAATACCGCCATAATTGGAATTATTGTTCGTCTTCAGTTAGATGGTTTCGCCGCATGATGCTCTTTGTGTTGTCGCTTTTCTCTATCCTGAATACTTTGCTGCTTTCACTTTCGCGCACAAAAATTTAGCAGTCTTTAGTCCAAACGTGTTTGAACCTATTCGATTTGAGGTCTCTTGCTTGCTCATACAATAACTTGTTTAGAGTCGTTATATACTCGTTGAACTAGTCTTGTAGGTGCGTTTACTCCGATGTCCACAGCTCGTAGAGGCTCTATCCTCTTCTTTTCCGCTTCCAGAAGCTCATTTTTTCTGTCTCTGCTTACAAACCTTACTAGGATCGTGAGTGGGAGTTAATTTTTGTAAGGGTAGCCGACGGCAGGTGTCAGTGTCTGATGTTGAGATTGACCTGCAGCCTGTCCCAGAGATTTGATGATCTCTCTTATGTTTTTATTTCTGAGGAATGTGACGCCATGAATCTTCTAGTTATTTAAACGCAAATAGTGTTTCAGGTTTACATTTTCGTCTTTGACAGCTGAAAGCTGGTTATGATTCCAGTTTATTCTTTGTCAGTAGAATACTGTACGCTGCATTTTCTCTCATGATTTATTCCTTGACTTGCTGTAGCTCTTCCATAAAAACGTTTGCACTGTTCTCGTGCGTTTATCTTGCCCGCTGCTGCTCATCAGCGAATTTGACAAGTTTGAGATTTGTCTTTGTATAGTGTTCTAAAACGTTTTATGCTTACATTCAAACATGTTATGTGGAGCCACCTTCCACAAATCCCACCACATCCAATACAATTTGACCCCATCTCAAATACCATATTGCGTTCAGCACAACTCTTCCACATTCCCGGCCGCCATGATTCATTTACGAATCTATTTACAAGTTTTTTTTTTTCGAGTTCACTTAAAGCAAACTGTTTCATTTTTCGTGAATTTACAATACTGGAGAATAAAACGATACTCAGAAACAAATATTTTTCATTATAACATACGTACTCAACTGGTTCTTTACAAACGCCGTCTTGACTTTCATTTTAGGTTATCAATTTATCAGAAACGTAAAGTCAAGGCTGCTTGACTTTAGCTCCCTGACGTCATCGTGTATGATTCCATTAGAAGCCGTATATTGAAAGTTTACTTAAGTCAAATGCTTAAGTTTTTAATTGTGTAACCGCATTTAACTAGACGGCGGTCGGCGATGATTTGAAATGTTTGAAGTTTTTGGAAATTTTCGAAATTTGATATCTTGAAATTAAGGTCAGGATCATGGTCAAGGTCAAACCGATGGTGGCCGTGACGTCATCAGTGGCTCCTAACCCTTTGCTTGTCAGGTGCGATCCACAATGACGGATGGAAGGGGACCACCGATCCGAGAAAGGAAGGCTGTGTTAAATATTAGCTCAACCTTCCACATGTTCACTCGGCAGTCGTGAAAAGCTACAACAAGGCTTCTGCAGGAATATGGACGTGATTGACACTTTGGTGTTTCGTATTTGTCGTCATAGGATGAATACTAGGGTTATCAACATCGGTCATCTAGCTATTTACAAAGGAACAAAAGTTCCTAATTCGTTCGGGACGAACGCATTAAGGAGGGACAATTGTTAGACGTTTAGGTGCTGGTGGTACCCGAGTTCAACAACATGCAAACACCAAAATGTAAACCAGATAAATATTTTGTCTATTATCGGAAGTAAACTCGTCGTCTCTACTCACTCTGGCTCGTAATTCTTTACAACGGGCGGCACGCATTTGTTTACCATCGTTCCCGTGTAATCAGCTTTCGTAGAGGACATTGTTTCCAGTTTGTTTCAAAATTCTGTTGCGGCACAGCAAAGAAGACGATTAAATAACGAGTGGTCTCACCCCTCCCCCTCTTTCGTACCGCGGACTAACAGCGTCCCAGCCGAATGGCGGCAATTACAGAGTATTATAAACTCGAACCGGCTAATTTTTATCATTCGCTCGCTACACAGTTATCCCCTCACCCACAAATTTTCCTGTCGATTAAAGAGGACTTAAAAAGGCCCGTGAACTTAAATTAATGCTTTGTTGGCTGTTCACACAATATAATTGGCAAAACAAGGCACATCTAACCTGTTATAAAGTTTGGCATTTTCAGTCATCTCTTAGATGGGATGTTAGCGACTTACCAACATTATAACGGATTCAAAAAACTTTTCTCGCATTTATTTGCAAGTTTGTCTCCGCACGAGGGCATGTTCTTTGACATTCTGATGTGTTTGGTTCGTTCCTTAACTTTACTTCCCATTCCCGTCCTTTTCCGCACCAGCGATCCAATCGAATAATTTTCTGAAAACCTCAGTCTGGTGTACATCAAAGTTGTATCACTGCATCTTAGTGATGTAACTTACCTGAAGCTATTTTGCATAGTGGACGTACAGAAGTGATTTACCGCCAAGCGCGACATTTACGCGCACATGTACCGCCCCGCTGCTCGTATGTACAAATCGAACAAGCATACATTGCCCCTTATGTCTCGTAAGAGCTATATGCACTTATTAAGCGATTCATGTTTTCATTATTTAAAAGTGTGCAGGAATGTCCAGTGCATGCCACATTACTGCTCGAGGACAGGTTATCACATCTCGAGTGCAAACATCCTTATTTAGCTCACACTGGCGCCTCCGAGCCTTGAAGGATTACATGCAATAACGCCCTACAAAGGTTAGGAACACGAAAGTTGGAGGAAAAGAGAGAATCACCCAGAAAACACATCTGCTAATGGCAACGTCCAGCTTGTTCCTCATATGCGAACAATGGGGTGGCCGCCATCCCTACCCTCCCCAAGTACTATTCATTTATTGGTTTGGTATGAGACAAAACTGTGCGGGATAACTATTTTGAAATGTACTATTGCTACAAATGGACTGGTTATATTGTAAGGGTAAAATACTACTATATTTGGCCACCCTCCTCTGTAAATGTTTATGATATTTGTAGATCAATCAATTTCGGACACGTGTAGGCCTAACAGTATCGCAAAAATAACGCGAATATAATCTGTACGCGACTTAGTAATGAGTTAGGCGGGCGTGTTATTGTGAGTTGTAAAAGAAAGTTTAAGTCAGTTAAACAATTGAACTCGCATTCGGGAGGAGTCAGTTTCGATTCCCGTCTCTGGTAATCATGTTCTTTGGTTTTACGAAATCATTATCAGCAAGTGCTGGGTTGGTTCTTTGACATAGGTCATGACTGTCTCCTCTCATAGTTCGTGTAATTGTTTGAATATGTGTGTGACAGTCTTCAATGATCTCATTGTTGATGAGACGAGGAGCCAAGTAAAAATAATGAAATTATTTTACACTGTATTTTCAAAACAAGGTCTGCGCAGCTGGAGAAACCACACACTATTTCATGTAATGTGCTGTCAACGGGCTATAGTTCACAGCAGTAATAAGCCTGCCCCCATAAACAAACACACATCACTGGCTATCTCTCAAGTCAGTAGTCACGCATACCTCTGTTATGGGCTCACATTGCTCGACCAGTGCAGGTACAGACAATATTCTTTGGGGGCGTGTTATATTCACTGTTGTTCAGTCAGACATATCAGCTGACCTACATGCCAGAACTAGAAATGGTCCATCAATGAACCACTTCACAGCCATCAGCTGGTCTACAAATGGTTTCACATGCCAGCACCAACAATGGTCCATCAATGAACCACTTCACAGCCATCAGCTGGTCTACAAATGGTTTCACATGCCAGCACCAACAATGGTCTATCAATGAACTACTTCACAGCCATCAGCTGGCCTACAAATGGTGTAACATGCCAGCACCAACAATGGTACATCAATGAACCACTCCACAGCCATCAGCTGGTCTACAAATGGTTTCACATCCTAGCACCATCAATGGTACATCAATGAACCACTTCACAGCCATCAGCTGGCCTACAAATGGTTTCACATGCCAGCACCAACAATGGTCCGTCAGTGAACCGCTTCACAGCCATCAGCCCTACTACTGAAATAAAAGTATCCTTTTCTCCTTGTAACTTGATGCTTAGTGAGTCTTCCCTTTTTAATAATGTTTATTAACCAAATTAACAATCTAGCACCAATCTGAAAATATGTATTCAGTCGCGGGATCGAACCTGTGAATCTTTTGGTTGACAGGCTAGCATGCTAGTCATAAGACCATGGTAAATACGCTAGTTGTGTGCGATTCGTTTATAGGGGAAACTTTCTTGTGTGAACATAATTTCAACATAACATTGTAGTCATAGAAAAATCATCGTAATAGTTTTTTAAAGTAGCGTGTGAAATGTTATAACTTTATGACATGCTTGTACATTTATGTACGTACTTAAAATAAAAATTGAAGCAACTTCGTACACGTTCAACGAACGTTCACAGGAAATCTCATGAATAAGAGTTCTAAGTAAAATGTGAATAAAATTCAAGCTTGAATCATGTTGTAGCAAGTCAAACTAGCATGATTACATTGTAACTAAAATGCAATGCAATACGAACTTGATTCAGACTTGCAGCTGTGCCATCAGTCAAACCATATAGACGGCCGGCTTCGACTGTGGTGTACTACATGGGAGTGCTTATAAAAACTAAGCGTGCGCAGTAAATATACATGCTTACATAGTCACGAAAAAAAAGGACCATCCAAATCCTACAATCATTACTGGTGTGATGCACTCGGGCTTTACCGATGCACTAGCACAGAGCCATGAGTCCATAGCTATGTGTGTCACAAACGACATTCCGAATGTTTCATTCCTGTAAGTCAGCCATGGCTGGGTAGCTCAGTAGAGCCATTATTTATCGTACTCAGCAGATAGCCAGGTGCGCCAGTAGTATAGGTAATTCGGAATAAAGTGAACACTCAAAAAAGCCTCGATTAATTTATATTTTCTGCCCGTTTATATCTTTCCACTGCATGTAAACATCAACACTGCCACATGCTTTTATTTACATAGGATCGTGCAACGTTTACAACAACATTAAACTGCTCCGATACATTTTAGCTACAATATTTACTCATTAAATGCACGGGGCTGAATATAAAATAAAATAAAAAGTAACCTTAGTTATAAATACCTGCGAGTTAATGTCTCATAATGCTGGTTTCTCTCCATCGACTAATTTATACAACATGCACTATTACAAATCTCATAAATGCTGGCGTGTTTTATTTGAATTTGTAACTCAAAACCGCCACTAAAAACAGACATGACACACGCAATTCAAAAATTCAAGTTTCGATCAGATCTACTGCTACGAACAACGACGACGTACCATTTCAGAAGCAATAAATAATGTATTTTCTTAATGTGTGAAATAAAAAGTATGTTGTTTCTAACGTAAAACATAATTTATGGAATACCGATGGTTTCACATAGTTTGGCAATGATATTCAAAGTAATTTCCAATATTTTTGAATCTGTATATACGCACAACGGACAAACACACGCAAATTATGCAAATGGCGGGGCGGCGAACGGCGAACAAACGGCGAGAACCTACCTCTGATGTCACCTGTCGGTGTAACTTTGAACTGTCTGAAGCGCGGCGCAAGCTACGGCCGCCTTCCGTTATTCACTGATTTCACTGATATCACTAACAGTTCGCCAGTGTCGGTGAACTATAAGGGAACAGCGTCAGTAATCGGCAAAATAATTTCACCGTCAGTAAATAGATAATATTGGAATATTAATTCAGTAAACATTACTGCAATGTACATTTTCTAGCAACTATTTTTCTGGCATATCTGTGATTTCATTCTTGCGATAAACAATCACGTTTATTTTGTTCGTTGTGTAAATTGTATTCACTTTAAAAATAAAATTGGTATATTTTTTGCATATTGATACATCTAGCACGACTTACAACTGATATTTTCTTCGTTTTTTCACGACGCAGCTTAAACATTGTGTGTATTTGAGGTTTGGGAAGCTGTAGCCATTATTTTTAAATGCATTAGCAAGGTACGATTCAACCTCTAAACATTAAAGCGAGCACTAAAGATTTAACCTTTGAAAAAAAAGCATTAGCCGTTGCTGCATATAATTCAACATTGACAACAGTTACATTACTGCTTATACAGTTGGCAGCGAATTATCGCACGTAGTTCCGTGTATTTTATATTTAAATACAACATTACTGAAAGAACATCAAATGGAATCGACCTCTTCGTGTTTAATATACTTTAATATATTTATTTATGATAATATTGACATACTTACTGCCTGTATAAGTTTACGTAAACGGCGTCAGTAGAAAGTGATTTAATCCGGGCCGTTCAAATTCAACAGTCGTTAGCGAAAGGCGTCTAGCGCTACGCGCGCTGACGTAATTAATTATTTCACCGCCAGGTGACATCAGAGTTAGGTTTTCGCCACTTAGCTTGAAAGTGTAATGACGGTACAAGAGGAGAGTGTTGTGTTTGTCCGTTGTGCAATAAATATGGGTTTCTGATAAAACACATTCAAAAGTATTAGAAGTGACTGTTTCCTCATTGGTAATATGTAAGTTGTTATGTGTTACGATCGCCAACATGAGTATCTTGATTTAGAAGCAGCAATTTTTTTTTGTTTCATACACTAAGAAAATACCTTGTTTTTGTTCAGTGCGTCGTTGTTCATGGCAGTATAAAGGCCGTGCTACAATCAAGTTGTCCCATGCTGTGTCCATTGGACACTGTGCGCCGATTGGCTCAAATGATCACGCGACATTGTCCCTTGTGTCCCTTGCTGTCTCTTTGTCCCATGTCTCGTCTTGTCCCATGTATATGGCCAATATTTATAAATTTGTCTCTTCGTCCTATGTCCTTCGTCAAGTTAAAGAAGAAGAATTACCAAAACATTAAACGCCGCCAAAACTAGCTCGTAAACATAAACATTCGTATTCATAATGTCAGTAGAGAATGTGGAATGTAAAAAGAGCATTATTTAAACAAAATATAATAATATTTAAACCAAAATAAGCACCAAAAGTTTCACATACGTGACTAATTGACGAATTTTTTAAAACAGCTTTTAAAAAACACCGCTAATACTTTTTTATTAATCAATTTGTATAATTATTGTCAGTCTCCGAATCCACATAATAGGTTTATAACAAAATAAAGGGCGATCGAAAATACGAAAACTCCATTAAAATTAACTGCACTCTGGTGTCGCTTTTCTGAATCTGCAGGATGAGACAGCTCTATTGTGGCACCACATTTCTGGGTGTCCCTTGGTGATGTCAAGAGATGATGGGACAAGAGGACACGAAGGACCAAGAGCAATGCGAATGTAGCACGGCCTTAACTGACCAGGTTTGAATTCTTAAATAGTGTGGGTCATTATGGCGTGTTTTTTTTTTTGTGGCTGTTTTGAGTTATAAATTCGATTTCCATTTGTACATATTTACGAGATACGTTACGGCAACAGTGTGGGTCGTATAACTTAAGAGTCGATGCTCAGAAACCAGTATTAAAAGACGTTAACTCGCAGATTACTATTGGTTATGCATTTTATTCAATACCCGTGTATTTAATGAGTAGATATTGTTGATGACATTTTCAGCCCAGTGTAATGTAGATGTAAACATTGTACAAGCCTATGTAAATTAAAGCACGTGGCAATGTTTACGTTTACATACCGTGGAAAGATATAAACTGGCAGAAAATATAAATTAATCAGGGCTTCTTTGAGTGCTCACTTTATCCCGAATCACCTATATTTAGTCTTTGCAAACTGCACGACGAATGCTGCATTCAACTCAGCGTTTACAATGTTTGCCTCATTTCTTAATACATTTGGCAGCGAATTATCGAAAGTGATTCTACATATCGTAATTAATATGACACAATCATGAATTGTCATATTAGTAAAATATTTTTATTTTTATTACATGTACTTTAGAATCATTTTATTGCTACTACTTTCCTTTCACTGACTATATTTTAAAATTGTTTTGTAACGACTAACTTTTTTCATTATATATATATATATATATATATATATATATATATATATATATATATATATATATATATATATATATATATATATATATATATATATATACATATATATTAGAAATGTTTTACAGAAACTAATTTCATTTTACTGTATGTATTTACGAAACGTTTAATAGGCACCAATGAAGGTTTCTGTACCTAATGCACTAAAGCACGTTTTTACGATTACCAAGAACCTCGCCTGGAGGACGGACTAGCGACGACGAGAGTGCAATCAAGTCAGTACACTGTAAAATAATTTTTGTACTTTTACAAAGAAAATACTTGGAAATCCAGTTGCCAAAGAAATTCCTTGTAAAACTACAATGGTTGTCCTTGTAATAAACTACAGAGTATATGTTTGTAAACTTAGAACTTAACCTAGGATCACTAACCATTTGGTTTAACAGCTGCCAAAAACTGACACAATGATTTACGTAATAACATGTTGATTCTGTTCACTATGGATAATAATTGGTTTTTGTCACCTTCGTGTAAGCGTATGTGAACCTTGCAGTCGGTTGTCCATGTCGAATATATGTGGCCTTCTCTCTTCATATAACTTGCTTTTTTTTTTTTTTTGGTAGGCCCGCGTTAAGCTTGGTGAGTTGAACCCCCAAGTAGATGTTTTTGTGTGTCTAGGCCTTTTTGTGCTCGGATCGCTTGTAAAATGCTATTTTTCCTCCACCTGCACATCACGCGAACTAGGACCGGCTTGTCCTGACTGGCTTAGCTGGCAGCCCATCAATTTTTATATTGTTTTTTCTCAAATGCTGGGAATTATCGTCTAGCGTGATCATTACATGGGTAAGCGACTCTTCATTGTTTCACTTCTCCTAGAACATCTTCATGTCCATTTTTTTCGATTCCTCAGTTGTGTTCATGAATTCCACTTTACGGACTTCTTCAATTTCAATTCTGATGATTTTTTCCCTTTATGCAATCACTTTCACCAATTTGATCTCAAAGTTTTCGATTAGTGCGGTAAGGTTCATCGGCGCTACACAGTCATCTCTATTATGTCCACTTGATTGAGGAGTTTTCTCACATCTTTTTGTTATCTGCTTTTGATATCTTTACACGTTATATGGGAACATCGTTCACACGTTGTAATCTGCTTTTGACAACTTTATTCACGTTATATGGGAACATAGTTTACTTTTTGTAATCTGCTTTTGACAACTTTATACACGTTATATGGAAACATCGTTCACATTTTGACTCTCATCCAACCGCTTCTTTTACGATTCTGTATAGATCTTTTTCAGTTAGAATCAACTTTGCAGACAGCATTTGAAACAAATGTAATTTCTCGTGAAACGGTGCTGTATTGTTACATTCTTGAATAAAGGGAAATTATAATTTTTAATAATAATTATGATAGTAATAATAACAATAATAATGACAATAACAATATAATACTTATTATGCATAAAAAGTAATTTAGGATTTTCTAGTTTAAAGTATCCTCTTAATTTTTGTGTAATGTTATGCAAGTACAACAAATTGTGCCTATCTAATGTCAACAGTTTATTTTATGCTATATATTTTGACATTAGATGCAAGATATAAAACATTTTGGGGTACTACTTCTTGTTAACAAGTAGGCCTACTGTACATTGCATTATTATATACCACAAAGTGTCTGTCAGAATATCACTGCTTGAAGAATTTCTCATTTGCCTTTATTCATTTTAGTTTCCGTGCCATTAATCTTCTATACTCTATACTAAGCAATCTGCACTGTCATTCATGGTAAACTCTAGCTAAGCAGTAGGAATTTGTATGTATAAGTAACTTAATACCTGCTGTTGGGCTACCGGTAAGCTCATCCTACCTTCTCATTCAGTTTCCAAACTCTCAACCTACTAGATGTACTAACATTTCTATCAGTAAATTGCATTCCCTGCAACCGATCTCGTAGCCTTAGATTACCCTGCTTCCTTTTTTACTCACTGTTAAGCCTCTTCCGTTGAACTCCGCCATAGTGGGCAGCTTAACATTTCCCATCCTATAATAATAGTAACAATAATGAAATCTTCAATTGCAACTGGGTAACTGCCTAGTGGCAAACTGTAACTTCTCCCTCGATCACTATTTATCCTTTCTCCAGGTCCAAATAGGGCCCCACTCTGCAGTGCATTCTCCAACATAACATTACAATATGTGCGTTTATTTTACAGTTCTATTTACTGCCTTAACTTCTTCTCCAAGCATTTCATTCCTATTTATACTTGCTTTCTCCATCACACGTCTTCTTTGTAATTAATAATTTTTAAAACGTAAAAGGAAGCAGTCGTTATAAAACATTTAAATAGACGTGTCCAAAATTGTGTTTGTGTTAAAAAGTAATTTTTAGAAACTAGAAATTTAACTGGCTATTTATCAACTTAAAAATAATAACAATAACTATCCGAAAGTATATGGCTTAAATCGCCGTGAAAAAATTCACAGTAAATTTACTTTTAACAAATGTATTCAACAGTTCTACCATATCTGCAGCCCCAATTTTATATCTGCTCCTAGCGGTTAGTATTTTCCCATTTCCCCAGGTACGACAGTCTATGGAAGACGTTCTAAAATACTTTGAAAAGCCGTAAACCTTGATGATAAAAGCGAGTTGAATTGTTGAACTTACAGGAACATCGTTTGAAGAAGATATACGCGTCTAGTGAGCTTTAAGGGCTTGTTCCCGATTTTTTTCAGACTGGTCCCAATAACGCAAATATTTTTTAACCAAAAGTTTTGAAAAATTAGAGTCAATGTGCAGTCACACGATGTACAATACTGTGGACGCGTTTTTTAAAATCAGTGTACCATTCGGTATTAGGTAGCAATAAAAAATATTTTCGAAATCACTGCAGAACTCAGTAACAGGGCCTTAAGTGGTTCAATTAATCAAAACCAACCTAACTCGCTGTAAGACTGACCCCTTAAAATGTCGCGGTAGGAACGGATGCACGCTAGTTCACTTCTTTGCGTGTATTGCGATATGGAAATATATTGCACTTCTGTACGTGCCATGGAAGCCCAGGCACGCGGCGTTCTTAACTCACAATAATATAATTCTTCCAAATGAACATTCCCCTCAGAGGTGACAAAACTCACCACGACTGAGAGGTAATCAGGAGGCCATGTGGCCACTTATGCATTCAACACAGAAGCGTGACAATAAAAACATTTACTTAATAGGACTGTGTGAATCTCCCTGTTTCAATTTATTTTCGGGCGAGAACACGAGCCCAATTTTTGTACTTCCCCACCCCCTTCCCATGCTTCCTCACACACCGCTCCCGTTTGTGGATATCAACATTCCGGGAACGATGCACGCGAGTAAAAAATTGACCGCACGTGGAATGGAATGTAGTTAACCACACACTGTCACCGGCAATAATTCCATCCCCCCCCCCCTCGACCGTCCACTCCTCTTCCCTAGCACTCGACTCACATAATTTCCCTCTCGTGTGGCCACTGCCCCGCGCATCGCTGCAAATAAAAAGTCGTGCACGGCGAGCACGTTTCAATTCGCCGTCTAATTGGCGTTACCAACATTCACTGCGGCAATAAGTTAGCAGCAGTCCTGCGTCCTGCCTTCTGTGGCTACTGACGTCATTGGAGTATGTTGACGCAGACCAGCGTCTTAAGTTGCTTTCCAGACTGACAGCACTTGTACAAAACAGAAACAAGCCACAATTCTCGAAGAAATACGTATTTAAGATAGCGGATATTTTCTCTATATAAGTATTGTGTGTAAGGCTTATATTAGCGATATAATTTTCCTTCACAATTAAATTTTACACCAGGTTTTTGTATACTTCGCTTAAAAGTCTCCTCGACACTTCGATTATAAGAAAATAATTATTTTGTAAGCGGGTTCTCGCATGTATAAGTATAATGATTTCGTAATCTAGAAGGGAGGTGGAAATATATCCAGAACTATCATACATTATTTTATAGAGTTTTTGGTGCTGATTATAGGACAAAAAAAAAAAAAAAGAAAAGAAAAAAAGAAAAAAACTAATCCCCCAAAAGTTTATTACAAACTGAGCATATAATTTTACTAACTGCAACAAGATAGTCATTTTCGTACACGTGATGTTTGAACGTTTCCTGCGATGGGTTAGTTTTTTTAAATGAACCGTATTTATGGACATACGGCACTGCGAGCACATGTTGGCAAGTTTCCCACACAAAAAAAAAAAACATTGTTAGCAGTGGCCATCACACAAATAAACAATTGCAGAAAGGAATACTGGCTTATGAAGGAAGACGATAAAAAAAATCGATTATAATACAAATGATATATGGTAAACAATTGGATGTATGCGATCACAGACGACACAAGCAAGAAAAAACAGACAAAAAGTAAGAGGCTTCCTTCAACAACAGGTGTGATGTTTCGTGATCTGATATCTATTCACGTCTTCAGGCACTCTGGAACTCCAGCAGGAATATTAGACACATTTAAAAAATACATTTTAGTTTTTAATCTATATGGTTTTTGTATTTTAGCATGTTTAATATTTCGCCACACTTTTACACATTGTTAATTTATGCAAACAAGTATTGTTTCACAATAAAGGTAAAATAAAAAAAACGAAAAGTTTTTAAAATCTTTACTAAATTGATGATTATACTAAGGCCTGTAACATATTTGTTTAATGAGTAAATGCAATGTAACACAATTAACTGTGTAGAAAGTATAAAACATTAACTAGGCTAGGTTGAAGTTAATAAAATCTTACTAAGCCCATTTCATAACATATTAAAAATGAAGAAAATACGGTTTGTACACTCCCATATGGCTTTCGAAAGAATACATTTATGTCTTTTGTTTCTAATATAATTAAAATGTCGGCACAATCAAAATATATTATATATCTATTCACATATCTTATTTCTAAACCTATATGTAGAATTAGTATGTATTTGTTTTATAAAACCAGGATATGTACGTTCGTAAACAATATAATCTCCAAAACCAAACTGTACTTTGCATGAAATCTGGTGATTATATCAGTTTCCAAATAGTAAGATTCGTAATGCTTTATAAACAATCACTACGCCAAGCTGCAATGACAACTATTCTTTGTACTGGGTAAATATAAGGTAATTTAATATTCTTGACAATTATGTTTCAATGGTCACGTTTCTTTTAAACCCAACCATACATGATAGTTGATCGTCAAATTCAATATAAAAATTTCCGTTTGTCTAAAATGGTTCACGTAGATTTATTGTCTGCTTTAATGAATTTACGTCAGTTTAGGTTACATAAATAGTTGTTCCTTCATTTATATCAACCACATAACTAATTTCATCCAACCACAGTTACAGTATTGTTGTTTACTTATGGCGTTACAAATTTTGTGTGAAACTAGTAACAGAAGCAGTACATATATTATTATAAATTATATTGTAATGAATACAATTTAATATTTTAGTACTGAACTATTATCTCCCAACTTATGTTTCAAAATATAAAAATATATGTCTTAGTGAGGCCTGGTTTTAACACCTCCTGTCATCTTTATTGATGCCCAGTTATCTTTAAAATTACTTTTTCCACTTCCCGCTAATGTGTAACTAGCGCTTTAGCCGGCAGCCTTCTTGACAGATGAAGGAACATGCTGCTAAGTCGGTAACTGGGGGCTAAGTTTTACTGCTATCGCTGTCCATCGTAGGGAGGAGAAAATGATTACTGAATTTCATCCTCTTTGTTGACGGTGATGAAGAGAGTATAAAAATCTTCTGCATAGCCTATCTGGCTAAAATCCCAGCAAATTAGAATATCTTATTTCTTACTAGTTGGCCGGCTGCGGCTTTGTCCGCGTGAAATTATGTAATGTAAACAGTAGCTCTGAATAAAATATGTGACGAAGGCATTTAACAGCTAGCATACTCAATAACAGTTAACTAAAAATTGTCTTAGCTCAGTGTAAAGAACGTGCGCAATATGCTCGTATGATGTCATAGTAATTCTCATCGCAAAGTCTTGCACGGGATACGAACCTGTAACCCCACCCCTCCCACACATCAAACTTTATTCAGTACCTGAGTGAATGCTTAAAGGCAGGCTTGATAATTCTTCCGTACAGGCTACAGTCCAAAGAGGTTTTATTTATGAGTAGGTTGGCAAAAAGAAACAATTATTGAATTATTTCTCCGTGATCATTATCTTTTTTCGGGAGACTAACATTTTACTGCTTTTCACATCCTAAACTTTAGAATTTAATAAAAATCCTGAATTTGATTTGTATATATTTACGTAAGCTTCATTCTTATCAAAAATCACCTCGATATCTCAACGGGTATAAGCGGTACTGATGATTATTTGGAAACACAATTTATTTTTTTTAACAGCTTTCAAGGACGAATTTAGAAAAATTCTAAAATTATGTATTTTTAATATTTACGTAAGATTTATTTTACAGCAAAACCCATTTCAATATTTCCACTGGTTTAGGAGATAAGTGAGATGATTTAAAAACATGTTTTTTTAAGAGCTTTCTAGGACGAATTTTGAAAAATTCTAAAAGTGATTTTTAGATATTTACTAAGCATAATTAAAAAAAAATATGAACTCACTAACTGAAATTGTTTAGGAGGAATCACGGATTAATGAAAAACACATTGTACGGCTTTTCACCCCTTAATTTTCGAATTTCGCAAAATCGAAAAGTTCATGAATATGCATTTCTTTGGGAAATATTATGAAGTTAAAAAAGTATTACGATAGCTTTCCCGGTTAATAAGATATCATGGAGGTCTTTGAAAACACATTTCACCCATTTTCATCCCCTTAATTATCGAATTGCGAAAAATCCATTCGTAGTGGGTGCCTACGGGCCAAGGGGAAGCTTCCCTCAAAATTTAATGGTTCTAGGTCCAGCGGTTTGGGCTGTGCGTTGATGAGTGAGTGAGTGAGTGTCAGGACACTTCATTTTATATATTAAGATAATGATCAAAAGTTTTTCTTATGGGCTGTTTTATATTCATCTGGTGACAATCCATTCTGAAAGAGTTAATTAAAAAGTATGTAAACATACATTTTATGAATCATTTAGTGGTTTAGAATTTGAAAAAAAAAAAAATGATAAAAAATACGAACCAATAAGTTTTTGTTACATAAAATATGAAAATAATAATTAAAAATCTCCAGTATGTTATCAAGGAAAAATACCGCTAGCTTTTTTTTTATGAAACTGTTAAAAGACGAAGCAAAATTAATTTAAAAATATAAAAAGATGTATTACTGATGATTCCACTATTTAAAAAAGTAGAAAATGTTTACATAAAGCGATTAATTGCTATACACGTGAGAAGTCTTTGAATGATAATCGCGTTAAATATCTTTATCATTTTACTCGGAAATTTAGAAGGGCGGCACATAAAATTGTAATTTAAATAGACACGAACAAGAGCCCACGTTCCTATTCTAGACCGTTTGCTCTGCTATCCTCCTGAGCGAGGGTCCTGCATTCGCTACAGGTTTGCATGGCACAGCACAGGAATAACCTTCCACTCATGCTTGCATTGAGTGCGGCAGATAGAGAATATAATAATTAACTGTCACTCCTACTTTAATCAATATATGTCCCGGGAAACATTTCAACTAGTGTGAGAAGTATGAGGCGTGTGTACTGAGGTAGTTACCAGCATAACATTTATTGAGGCCTCAGTTTTAGTTTTTAGTCATATATTGATGCCAATTATTTTGTAGTAATTTTTCGTAACGAGAGTATATTGTGTACATTATAATTTTAGTTTGTACTCGTTTGTGTGTGTGTAAGTTTTAGCGAGCAATGCCGCGCTACTACAGCGCGTCCCGCCACTTTGTCGGCGGTCCTGACCAAGACATGTAAATTAGATCCAACATGGTAATTTTACAATCCCAGGATTAGTGTGGGATGCGATGTTAAAACGTTAAAAAATTAAACTAGAATTATTTACAGGTAACGAAAAAGGTAGAAAAATTTTTAGAAGAGGAGTATCCCAATGTTGCAGACGATACGCTAAAGCAAGTAACAAATATACGACAAATTATGATCCTAAAATTGAATAATTATATTTAGAATATTTAGATGCGAATAATTTATGTGATTAGGGAGTTAAATTGCTAAACCTACTTTTCAAGTTTGTACTATGTTTACTAAATTATTTGGTGCATTTAACATCAAAAAAACCAAATTAAGTTTCAATATGACAATACTTGAATTATCAAAAACCTTAAAGTATGATTTTCATTATAATGTTATGATACCAAAATACAGAAATTATATTGAATTATGTTATGTGTATACCGATTATTTTATTTACTATGTAAAAACCAACGATTTTTTACGATGGTATGAAAGAAATGATTCAACATTTCGATACATCAGATTGTAAAGAAGTTAATATGTACAATATTCCTCAAATGAACTTAAAGGGTTAGGTAAATTTACGCTATAAATACAGAATATGACATTTGAAAATGAGCAAAAGAAATAAAAACGAACGTAGAGGAAATTACGGTTGATGAATATAAAAATTGTTTATTAAAAATGAACTATTGTTTAAAAATATTAATCATATAAGAAGTAAAAATCATGAATTGTTTTCAATTGAATTTAGAAAAAGAGCATTAAGTAATGCATATGATAAAAATATTTATTCTTAAAGATAATATTATTACATTACCATGGAATCATTACTAAATGAAAAAAAAATCAAACTAACAAATTAATTGTTTAATGTTTATACATTGATATACATTTGTTTATTGTGTTTATTGTGTTTATAGTTTGACATATAATAAAATATATTAAGTTATCAATACATTATCTCTATATCCAGAACATAAAACTGACTGACTGACATATCAAACTGGAGCCCAAACCACTGAACCTAGAATCTTGAAATTTTTTATGTGGGTTCCCCTCAGGTCGTTCGCAGGCACTAAGATACAATTTTTCGAAACTCGACATCTAAGGGGGTGAAGAGGATTGAAATATATTTTCGAGCGCGTAAGAGGCAGCGGCGCCTAGACGCCATTGCGGTAGCATTCTGTGGTGAGGAAAACTGTGGTATTAAAATAAAACCCACGCATCTATGGCAATGTGCACTACGCTTTGCACATACACTATTATAAATGTACACAAATAACCAACATATTGAAAATCACAATATCCATTTGAGTGGAAAATTTACAAATATTTAGGAAGTGTCAAGAAATTACAATCATTACCATGTTACACAAGGCAGAATAAAATCAAGCCAACAGCAAATTGAATTTTCACACAATACATAAAACTTTGAGTACTCGTATCTAAGTGCCAATAGGCGAACGAGCCCTAAAAACGAGCTAATAATCTCAACAACATTAAAAGCCAAAATGACTAGCAATTATAAGAACGTTATTTATGAAAGTACTCAAACAAGAGTATTGACGTTAAAGAATAACGAGCTGGAAAGCTCTACAAATTTGTAAAGCCCAAATGGCAGGCAAATAGATATGTCTCACAAATTATTGAAAGTGAATGATATGAATATTCATGACCACACTCAAGTTATTATTTACGTACAAATACAAAGGATATCGGATGGCACAGCCGACACAAACATCAAACCTAGCAGATGTCGCGCGACAATGCGCTCGAAGGACACTAGCATGAACTGCTAAAACCTAACAATAATCAATGCGCCCACGCACGGGCTAGCTTTAGAAATAAAGTCTGGCCTATCTGGCTAGTATGTTCGCACTGTACTTAACTCCAAGAGCAATGGGCCACAAACACCCAATGCATTATACTTGTAGATACAATGTGAGAAGGCAGCAAGCCATACAATCTAAGTTATTTGAACGTATTTATGCTGATTCCAGTCGGCGGGTATTTAAACTGACTGACGAAAAGAGGTGCCATTTTACGGCCAACAACAGCAGCTAAACGTGAAACGGTTAACATGCCAAATAATAGTTTGGACGGCGATTCCAGAGCAAAATGTTGAAGAAGGGGAAGATTTAGAAATTATTAGAAGTGCAACATGACAATGCCACCACCAACTGTCCGCAGATTACCAAGTGCAGGAGCGCACGTACCTTACACAAGTCTAGTCACCACCGAAGCCAGAACATGAATAGGCCGAGTACACACATGAGTCTTGGGAGCCAGTAGGAACAAGGTAGGGCTTGGGTAGAGGAGAGAATACATAGAACACAGGAAATATAGCTTTAGGAAAATTCTGCAATAAAGACGTCAGCCAAGTCACGTGGTCACCACCGTCCCCGAACACACTCCAGACCGCATTCACGGTGCAGCTTTACTGAATCCCAATTCCAGGTAATCCCACAATCAGTTGAAACTGTAATGCTATGAAGACGAAACTGCACGAATAAGACATCCCATTACTGGCGTAAGTAATGCTATAGGTGATGTTACAAAATGTGTTTCTTGTCATGTAATCAATGAATGATTAACATTTTCAACAGTTATGCAAACTCTTAAATAAATTGGCTATTCATTTATTAATTCAGATAGTAAAGATTGTTCTTTGAAAATAAGTTACGATATATCGTAAAACGTAGAGTCAAACAAGAAATATCATATGTGTATAGCTGTTTCAAACCTTTTAACACCTTGTCAGCCATCTCGTGACCACAAGTGAACGAATTTGGAAAAAAACTTAAATACAAATTAAAAAATCCTAAGGAAAAATAATTCCACTTAGGAATTAATTTTGTGTTGTTTACATCTGTTTTTTGTCCCTGTGTTCTCTTCCGGGATATGACTAAATTCCTTACAGGAATAATCTGTATGTTTCATGACTACAGCTTACTGGCTTTTCTCTCTTTGGTCATTGTATCTTTGTTTTATTGTAGTTGTTTCTACAATACGGCAACATTCGTCCACAATGGCGTGTGTACATAAGACTGTTATGTTTATATACGAACTGCAAAGACCACACCTCGCTTATGTAGACAGTTGGCACCTGCTTGGTAGGTGGCGCTACAATCACTGACCAACGTGAGGGTTTCCGTTATGTTAGCGACTCTGCTTTAATTGGAGATAACTTACAATTACGTTTTTGCTAACTCACTAGTTACCTTTGCTTAACTATTCTTGAACCTACTGATATTTCAAACTAAAATTATTGGGGACAAATATTCTTGAACAACTTATACTTCTAACTGAAATTATTGGGAGCGGAAAACCATTTTCGAGAAATAATATTCTAAACAAATCTTTACGTTGATGTGGGTGAATGGAAAGAGAACATTTGTTTCCAGATAAATGGTGAAATTATTCAAATTCTACTAGTGCAGGAAAGTTGATGTAAAAGAGTTTTTTTTTTTCTGGCAGAGCGAAAAGACGAACTTTCTTGTTTATGAAATGCCGTAGGCAGGGAAATACTTTTAGCCTTTTCGTCCCATCTCTTGAGAAAACGCCGGAAGATTTTATCTGCTCAATGTTATAATTCTTGGAAATTTATAAAGATATCAAAGAAAAATTCTAAAATACTGATGCTTAAAAAAATTATAAAGCCTTTTTTTCTGTTACTAACTAGTTGAAGCACACTCACTTTTAGTCTTTGTAATGATAATATAAAATATCAAATAACTTTAGAAGATAAAATTAGGTTATTTGTATTTGATAACACACGCGTAAAAGAAAAAGTGAATTCCATACATGTTATCAAGTAAATGACTCCTTAATGGTGGTTCGAATACATCTAGAAAACATCTTTACAATATCTGCTCGGAGTCTCTAATATATAGCCGAGCCCTGTTTCGTATGCTACGAAACTTTGTTTATTTACTGTCATTTAACTAAAAAAAAAAAAAAAAAAACGAAAAAACTGTTATAAATCGTATGTTATTGTATGTTTATGCAGCATAGCCAATTATAATTGAGGTAACAAATAATTTGGGCAAGCCTAACTTCTTTCTACACGTAAACATTGTTTATATAATTATGACTTAAGGGTGTCATCTTCCTGCACGTTGGAGGGCCAGAAGCGACGGCGCTATAAGGGCGATTTTGAACCGCGTGTCAAATGCCGCATCTCCACTTCGATCCAAGCGCTGAACTACCATGCAAGGTTATCGCCTGTCAATTTCCACTTTGGGACTTAAAACGATCACCATACGACTTTATTCGCGAAAAGTCTCTTGCAAAGTTCATTTCTATTAGAGTATCGCATGCATCTGGTTTTGAAGAACTGCAGCCTGAACAGTTGGATAGCTTAGAAGCAGTGTTTTAAACAAGCACGGTGTCGTAGCAATGACGTTTTCCTGGGTTAGAAGTGTGCACATTGACATAAAGGGCACATGTGGAATAGAAGCGTGTGGTAGGCAGCGCCCTTACGTTAATATTATTCTTGAAGTTATTGAGGAAATAGCACTGTTTCATTTAAATACAAACGTCGATAGATGGTAGCTGAATACAGTAGTTTGATCAAATTAAAGTATATAGAATGCACTATGCACATTACGGAAGTGATGCTCGAAGAAACATGAATTTCACCTTGACGTAAGAAGGGAATAATAGTCTCGCGCTTATAAATTTGCGGTGGATAAATTTATTCATAACCGCAAGAACAATAATATTTAATCGGAAAAAATATGTTCCTCGCTTGGGACTGAACTCTTTCTTTATAACACTTAAAAATAACTACTGAATAACAAGGTAGTTTGATAAGCCTCCACCGAACTAATACGACCATAACGTTTAATTTTGCCATGAAGACTTTATTTCTAACAAGAGGAGGCTGAGCTGACCACAAATAAACATACTGTATATAACTCAGTAATGAGAATATTTGCGTGATATTTCAGACAGCGATTCACAACATACTTCTCAGCTGAAAATAAATCCGATTCTCGTCGTCTTTACAGTAAGGATAAATAAATAACTTTTACTGCATTTATAAATAAATCTGTCAGTAACTCCACAAAGTAAACAAACTAAAATACTTATGTTTGAATACGAAGCTCATATCTACAGCATGTACTTGTGTACGAATTAAAATAAATAATCTTCCCATGTAGCCTCTCGTGAGATGCTTACCCGCGTGTGAGAGGCTCAAAAGCGATGGAGCTGTAAGGTCGACCTTGAAGCGCGCATAATATGCCGCGTCGCCTAAACGAGCCAAGCGCTGAACTAGCGTATGCAAGGTTCCCGCCGAACTGTTTTTACTATGGGACTCTAAGCGGTGACTATATCATTTTATCTTACGCGACGAAAGGGAAAGAGTCGCTCTACAGGTCTATAATATTCCGAATATCGTGAACATGATTACTCTTACACAAAAATCAGCGTCAAAAGTCCCGATTCGGTCACTTTCACACTAAAAAAAATACTTGTTAGGAACGATAACAGTTAATGGCAAAATTATAGACATTTACAAAGATCCTTAAATACTTTCCGTAGCCTAACCGCGTGACAACATGTTGAACGGTTTTCGAATGAAATCAGGATTGTTAAAGGTCTGCGCGCCTCTTCACGATTCTAGTAGACGGCGCCCTTAAGAGGACTGTTGAGCACATACACACAAACAAAACAAATAAATATACGTCACTTGGCTGATAGAGAACCTGATATACATGGCTAACATCCCATACGGAGGGCTGAAATGAAACATTTAATGTCACCAAATCATCTATCACGTCTGAGGGGGTACTGTTTAAGTATAAGAAAAATTTTCAGTAATAAAGGTGGTTTATTAAATATGAATAAATTTAGGAATTTAACAAAAATATAAAAATAATGTGATTGTCATGTATATTTAGTGGTAAGCAAAAATGAAACAAAAGAAAATGATTCCTGTTAGAAAAGCGAACATAATTACAGACTATTAGCACAAATAATTACTTTGCTCGAACCTGGACTGCATGACAACCTTACTTGTTAACTTGAAATGTCAGCTGACTGCTGACTGTAATGACGTTCAAACTCTTTTCAATGTTATTGTTTTTTTTTTCATGCAAAATGTAATGTTTGCAAATAAAGTTGTCATTGGCCAACGTATACACTGCGATAAGAAACCGCGACCCTTATATTATCCTTACCAGTACGTTCTATGGTACACACAACCCATAATTCAGCACCGAATTCTGTACCTAATTCAGGACAAGTAGCACTGCGACTGTATGCACCGCAAATACGCGGGTTCCATACAGAATTATGTACTTAATTTCACAGATACAGCCCGTCCTATTATTCATCGTGGCGTATGTTCACGAGCATGTGCAATACACAGTTTCACTCACGGTACATGCGACATACGCAAATAAGAGTTTCCAATATGCTTTGAATATAAATACTTGTTCTTGTTTCCTATTGAACACATGACCGTCAGATGTTTTAAAACCAAAATAACGAAGATGGTTTCACTTATTTGGCAACTACGTCCAAGTCTTGTTATGAAATAGTTTTTGGCAATTTTACTCTTGTAATTTATGGAACGTACAACGAACATCACCAATGTATATTTTTTCTTTTATGTACTGAAACATAGGACATCTGTAGACTCTGAGATACTCAATCCACCCACTGACTACTGAGGATAAGGAAGGGAGAGTGGGAATATTTTTATGAATTTACTCCAGGGAAAATCGGCTTAAATTTGCTCAATGATGTGAGGTGAGGATACAACAGGAGGAAATATGGCCTTCAGATATAAAAGTTCTTCAAGAGGCTGTGAGGAGTTGTAAGGTGAAGAAGGCATCAGGATATGGATCAAAACATCCGGAATTGTGAAGTTTAGACCATCAAAATTGTTGGAGATGTTAAGAAGGAAACTGTTTAAAAGATTACTAAATGAAGAGGATTTTCCATCGGTATGGTCTACTTACTTTATAACACCGGTGCTTAAAGGGCGCGGTTCACCTAAATTTTCAACGTCTTTATTTATTTTTATTTTTGTACCAGATATTTCTATTATTATTTTAGATATAAATTGTGATAAAATCTTCCTCTTAGGAAACTTTTGTATGTCTCATAATTTTTGCGTAATGAGTCGTAAACGTCAAAATTTGCACTATACGGTTTTAAGTACGCCACTAAAACCAACAGACATACCAAACCGAAAAAATCACAGTGTATAACAGTGTTATAGGCAATGATTTGACATATATAAAAACAAAAATAAAATACTTTTGTACTTAATAAAAAATGCAGAAATTTAAAATGAAAATTGAAAAAATATCAAAAATTTTTTAAAAATACAAATATATATTTTTTTGTTTTTAAATGTGTCAAATCATAGCCTACAACATTGCTATATAGTGTGAATTGTTTCAGTTTGGAATGTCTTGTTGGTTTTAGTGGCGTACTTAAAACCGCAAAGTCCAAATTTTGACGTTCACGACTCATTACGCAAAAACTATGAGAGATACAAACATTTCCTAAGAGGAAGATTTGATCACAACTTATGTATGAAATAAGAAAAAAAAATTCTGATACCAATATAAAAATAAAAGAAGACATTGAAAACGGAGGTGAACTGCGCCTTAAGAAAGGTCCACGAAATGATTCAAATTATTACAGAGGATTGGCAGTGATGCCTTTTGTTGAAAGACTGTACCCGAAGGTCCTTAAAGACCTGATAGAAAAAGAAACAAGTCACAAACAACAAGAAGAGCAAGCTGGGTTTCGAGCTGGAAGGTCTGTAAGGGATAACATCTTCACACTGAAGCTAATATGTGGGAAAAAAAAAACAAAGGTGGGATTGGAGACACGTGTTGTATCGATTGATATTGCAAAAAAGGTATGATAATGTATCCACCAACAAACTACGGGAAAAGCTGAAAGCGATAGAGTTAGATCAAAGATTGCTGAAGGCTGTTATGCAATTTTATGAAAATAACACATCGAGAGTGAGGATAGGAAATTTTTGGACAGAAGAATTTGGTGTGAATTAGAGTCTGCGTAAATGCTGTGGGTTGTCACCAAGCCTTTTTAAGCTTTATCTAGGAGTAGTCCTGTAAACTTGACACAGAACATGTCAAATTATGGGAGTGGCAGTTGGGGACATCAAGGTATTTAGTTTGTATTTAGATTGTATTAGCAGAAGATGAAGATGAATATGAAGAAGTGTGAATACTTGGCTGTTGGAACGGGAAAAGTAAACAATGTGGAGGTAGATGGAGGAGAAATTGTAGGCGTGGAAAAGACAAAATATCTGGGAGCAGTATTCAACAAACAGGGACAAGTAATGAAGAAATCTCTAGTAGGATTAATAAAGGAAGAGCTGTAACAAGGGCAATGAGCTCAGTTCTTTGAAATAACAAGATTAGAAGAACAACTAAGAAGAGAATGTATAAGACTATAGTCCTAAGTGTAGTTTTGTAAGATTCAGAAGCCTTGGGATGTTAGCAAAAAGAACAAGAAAAAATGCTTGCCACTGAGATGAACTTCTTAAGGCGTAGTTCATACTCTTCTAGGATAGATAGGATAAGAAATGACGTAATCCAACAAAGGATGAAAATGAATAGAGATATTTCTGATGACATCCAACAGAAACCGCTGATGTGGTTCGGACATGTGAACAGGTTGAATGAAGACAGGATACCGAAACGGATATTAAGATGGATGCCTCCTCGACGTAATAAAAGAGGTCGCCCACGACACAACTGCCTAGACGATGTAGATGAGGCAATGGAAGTGTGGAATATGACCACCGAATAAAGTCAACATAGAAGAAGATGGCAACGGCGGAGAAACGGTGTCAGCTGTAGACAATCCACAAGAAGAAGAAGAAGAAGAAGAAGAAGAAGAAGGGTTCGAATTTAGAATAAAAAACTTTTTAGACAATTAAGGCGTCAAATTTAAGTGGAAACCGTGGCGATAGCCCGATGATAAAAAAATTATAGACGATTATTGAAAACACCTTTCATTCCGCTTCATAAGTTTTCACCGCCTAAAGTGTCAAATTTAAAAAAATACGTAAACTACATTTCAAATATTTAGGTAAAAATTAATCTTAAGAAAAAAATCGAGTCAATATCTTAAAATTCAACGAGATCACAAATCGAAAGAATGTTGTTTTTTTTTTTTTTTTTTTTACATATTTGGAGCCGAATTTGGAAAATATCCTGAAATGTATATCCAGCCTTTACGTAAACATGATTCTGAAGCGAACAGCACTTCGATATCTCGACTTGTTCGATAGGTATGGAAGAATGAATAATCTAAAACTTTTCACTTCCTTAAATAAAGACTTTCGAAACGTCTTGGTGTCTTATGCTCATATGCTATACATGTGTATATTTATCTAATTGGAGCAAAAATCATGACGATAGCCCACTGGGTTCGAGTTGTAAAGATGATTAATTAAAAAAAAAAAAAAACACATTACCCCTCTTTTTACTCTTTGGGAGCCAAGTTTCGAAAAAAAAAAAAAAACGAAAAACACCTATTCGGGTATTCACATTACCATAATTTGTAAGTAAAAATCAGCTCTGTATCTCGAGGGGTTCGACATATATCGATAATTATTCGAAAACACATTTCAGGTCTTTTCAACCCCTTGAAGGTTGAATTTCGAAAAACCCTTAAATTGGCTAATATGCTTTTTCATGATTGACTCATTGCAGTAAAAGTCAAGGCGATAGGACGTCGGGTTCGAGCTATGTAGACGAATCTTATAAAACACTTTTCACCCCTTTTCACCCCCCGTAGGAGATGAATTTCAAAAAATCCCTTCTTAGTGCTCGCCTGCGATCTAAAGGGAACCCACACAAAATTTTTCAAATTTTAGGTGCAACGGTTTGGGCTGCAGTTTTACATGTCATTCATTCATTCATTCATTCATTCATTCAGTGTTCTGCTTTATATAGAGAGACTAGTGTATATTACTCACAGCAGATAATATTTACTTCAATTGAAAAATATCTTTCTACACCAGATAGGTAGTTCAGTCATCAAGTGTTAGAATCATAGGTAAGAATGACAAAGCTGTTGGTCGAATTAACTCTGCAGGAGGATAAAGTTATTGCTGTCCACGCGATAAGCAGTCTTAATTAAGTTTGTCCCTGCTGTTAGCAGCGACTTTGCCTAGGCCTTATTTATAGTCACAGCAAAGTTGACGTTGTGGGGTAATTAGAGACTCTTCAATGTAAGTGTTTCATAATAAATGCTGTGGGAATGCAAGATTTCGAAATAAAATACTTTAAAATGAACTATCCTATCAAATAACACAATGTTCCTTTACTCCACCATAACTCCAGTAAACAAAAACAAAAAAACAGCTTCTCAAACAAAACACAAAACAACAATGTACACATAACCTATAACCTTTCGCTAATGATAAGTTCAAACATTCCGCCCACCTTGTTAACTTCCATTAACAACCATAATATCACACAGTTAAAACACACAATAAGTGTACACAAAATAATCTCATTCTAATTAAACTGCAACTGTATTAACATGTCCAACTGAATCAGTAATTCAAGCTTGGAAAGGCAATGGCACTAATTTTGTTATAGGTCTTTTCAAATCTCCAGTAGCCGTTTTCACCATCACTGTGCACCAAATCATCTATCACGCCTGAGGGGGTACTGTTTAAGTATAAGAAAAATTTTCAGTAATAAAGGTGGTTTATTAAATATGAATAAATTTAGGAATTTAACAAAAATATAAAAATAATGTGATTGTCATGTATATTTAGTGGTAAGCAAAAATTAAACAAAAGAAAATGATTCCTGTTAGAAAAGCGAACATAATTACAGACTATTAGCACAAATAATTACTTTGCTCGAACCTGGACTGCATGACAACCTTACTTGTTAACTTGAAATGTCAGCTGACTGCTGACTGTAATGACGTTCAAACTGTTTTCAATGTTATTGTTTTTTTTTTCATGCAAAATGTAATGTTTGCAAATAAAGTTTCCATTGGCCAACGTATACACTGCGATAAGAAACCGCGACCCTTATATTATCCTTACCAGTACGTTCTATGGTACACACAACCCATAATTCAGCACCAAATTCTGTACCTAATTCAGGACAAGTAGCACTGCGACTGTATGCACCGCAAATACGCGGGTTCCATACAGAATTATGTACTTAATTTCACAGATACAGCCCGTCCTATTATTCATCGTGGCGTATGTTCACGAGCATGTGCAATACACAGTTTCACTCACGGTACATGCGACATACGCAAATAAGAGTTTCCAATATGCTTTGAATATAAATACTTGTTCTTGTTTCCTATTGAACACATGACCGTCAGATGTTTTAAAACCAAAATAACGAAGATGGTTTCACTTATTTGGCAACTACGTCCAAGTCTTGTTATGAAATAGTTTTTGGCAATTTTACTCTTGTAATTAATGGAACGTACAACGAACATCACCAATATATATATTTTCTTTTATGTACTGAAACATAGGACATCTGTAGACTCTGAGATACTCAATTCACCCACTGACTACTGAGGATAAGGAAGGGAGAGTGGGAATATTTTTATGAATTTACTCCAGGGAAAATCGGCTTAAATTTGCTCAATGATGTGAGGTGAGGATACAACAGGAGGAAATATGGCCTTCAGATATAAAAGTTCTTCAAGAGGCTGTGAGGAGTTGTAAGGTGAAGAAGGCATCAGGATATGGATCAATACATCCGGAATTGTGAAGTTTAGACCATCAAAATTGTTGGAGATGTTAAGAAGGAAACTGTTTAAAAGATTACTAAATGAAGAGGATTTTCCATCGGTATGGTCTACTTACTTTATAACACCGGTGCTTAAAGGGCGCGGTTCACCTAAATTTTCAACGTCTTTATTTATTTTTATTTTTGTACCAGATATTTCTATTATTATTTTAGATATAAATTGTGATAAAATCTTCCTCTTAGGAAACTTTTGTATGTCTCATAATTTTTGCGTAATGAGTCGTAAACGTCAAAATTTGCACTATACGGTTTTAAGTACGCCACTAAAATCAACAGACATACCAAACCGAAAAAATCACAGTGTATAACAGTGTTATAGGCAATGATTTGACATATATAAAAACAAAAATAAAATACTTTTGTACTTAATAAAAAATGCAGAAATTTAAAATGAAAATTGAAAAAATATCAAAAATTTTTTAAAAATACAAATATATATTTTTTTGTTTTTAAATGTGTCAAATCATAGCCTACAACATTGCTATATAGTGTGAATTGTTTCAGTTTGGAATGTCTTGTTGGTTTTAGTGGCGTACTTAAAACCGCAAAGTTTAAATTTTGACGTTCACGACTCATTACGCAAAAACTATGAGAGATACAAACATTTCCTAAGAGGAAGATTTGATCACAACTTATGTATGAAATAAGAAAAAAAAATTCTGATACCAATATAAAAATAAAAGAAGACATTGAAAACGGAGGTGAACCGCGCCTTAAGAAAGGTCCACGAAATGATTCAAATTATTACAGAGGATTGGCAGTGATGCCTTTTGTTGAAAGACTGTACCCGAAGGTCCTTAAAGACCTGATAGAAAAAGAAACAAGTCACAAACAACAAGAAGAGCAAGCTGGGTTTCGAGCTGGAAGGTCTGTAAGGGATAACATCTTCACACTGAAGCTAATATGTGGGGAAAAAAAACAAAGGTGGGATTGGAGACACGTGTTGTATCGATTGATATTGCAAAAAAGGTATGATAATGTATCCACCAACAAACTACGGGAAAAGCTGAAAGCGATAGTGTTAGATCAAAGATTGCTGAAGGCTGTTATGCAATTTTATGAAAATAACACATCGAGAGTGAGGATAGGAAATTTTTGGACAGAAGAATTTGATGTGAATGAGAGTCTGCGTAAAGGCTGTGGGTTGTCACCAAGCCTTCTTAAGCTTTATCTAGGTGTAGTCCTGTAAACCTGACATAGAACATGTCAAATTATGGGAGTGGCAGTAGGGGACAGCAAGGTATTTAGTTTGTATTTTGCAGATGACCAGATTGTATTAGCAAAAGATGAAGATGACGAGTTATATGATAAGAAAGCTTAAACAGGAATATAGTAACACTGGTCTGAAGATGAACATGAAGAAGTGTGAGTACTTGGCTGTTGGAACGGGAAAAGTAAACAATGTGGAGGTAGATGGAGAAGAAATTGTAGGCGTGGAAAAGACAAAATACCTGGGAGAAGTATTCAACAAACAGGGACAAGTAATGAAGAAATCTCTAGTAGGATTAATAAAGGAAGAGCTGTAATAAGGGCAATGAGCTCAGTTCTTTGGAACAACAAGATTAGAAGAACAACCAAGAAGAGAATGTATAAAACTATAGTCCTAAGTGTAGTTTTGTAAGATTCAGAAGCCTGGGATGTTAGCAAAAAGAACAAGAAAAATAGCTTGCCACTGAGATGGGCTACTTAAGGCGTAGATCATACTGTACTAGGATAGATAGGATAAGAAATGACGTAATCCAACAAAGGATGAAAATGGATAGAGATATTGCTGATGACATCCAACAGAAACAGTTGATGTGGTTCGGACATGTGAACAGGTTGAATGAAGACAGGATACCGGATGGATGCCTCCCCGACGTAATAAAAGAGGTCGCCCACGACACAACTGGCAAGACGATGTAGATGAGGCAATGGAAGTGTGGAATATGACCATCGAATAAAGTCAACATAGAAGAAGATGGCAACGGCGTAGAAACGGCATCAGCTGTAGACAATCCACAAGAAGAAGAAGAAGAAGAAGAAGAAGAAGAAGGGTTCGAATTTAGAATAATAAACGTTTTAGACAATTAAGGCGTCAAATTTAAGTGGAAGCCGTGGCGATAGCCCGTTGATAAAAAATATTATAGACGATTAATTGAAAACACCTTTCAACCCGCTTCATAAGTTTTCACCACCTAAAGTGTCAAATTAAAAAAAATACGTAAACTGCAGTTCAAATATTTGGGTAAAAATTAATCTTAAGAAAAAAAATCGAGTCAATATCTTATAATTCAACGAGATCACGAATCGAAAGAATATGTTACTTTTTTTTTTTTTTTTTTTTTTTTTTTTTACATATTTGGAGCCGAATTTAGAAAATATCCTGAAATGTATATCCGGCCTTTACGTAAACATGATTCTGAAGCGAACAGCACTTCGATATCTCGACTTGTTCGATAGGTATGGAAGAATGAATAATCTAAAACTTTTCACTTCCTTAAATAAAGACTTTCGAAACGTCTTGGTGTCTTATGCTCATATGCTATATATGTGTATATTTATCTAACTGAAGCAAAAATCATGACGATAGCCCACTGGGTTCGAGTTGTAAAGATGATTAATTTAAAAAAAATGCAGTCTTACCTAGCGAGTTAAAGACTTCAGTGTAAGTGCAGTTCTTTCGAGACGTATTTTTGTACAACCTCTATGAGCCTAGGAATTTATGAATAATTTCTACGTTATATGGCGCAGATATTTGTAGCTCTGGTGCACGGTCGTAGAAGAACAGGTCTGGACACTCACCTATCTAACAATGTATTTTGCTTAACCCCCTTGTAGTTCGTCAAGTTACCGAGAATGTTGTACTTTTTGGCGCTGTTTTCCGGGCGGTCGGACTCAAACTCCGTCCACTTTTTTTCATTGTTAAATTTATAAAGTAAATAAAGATTGCTGGAGCCTTTTATTAAATTTGTGAGTAAAGAAAGTATTTCATAAATTGATAAAAAAATACGTTTTGATAAATTGTTTATCTTAGCGGAAAGGAAGTGGGCGGAGCTTAGTCCGACCGCCCTAACAGCAGCACCAATAAAACACAATATTCTCGGTAACTTGGTGAACTACAGCTAAACAACAAGGGTGTCAAGTTTCCAGGCGAGTGTCCAGACCTGTTCTTCTACGGCCGTGCTCTGGTGTATTGTTCCGAAGGTTCTTGGCTCAAATTCCATTAAATCTGCGCAAATGTGCAATTCTGACACACAAAAATTTCCCGCTGTGCTTAAGATATAAAGATGATTAATTGAAATCACTTTTCATCCCTTTTCACCGCCTTAGGTGAGGAATTTAAAAAATTCGTGAAATTACTTTTCAGGTATTTGAGTAAGCACCGATTTAAAACAAAAATCACGTCGATATATAAATATTAATAGGGTCGAAATACATCGACTGTTAATCGAAAACCTCGTTAGAGCCGAATTCGGAAAATATATTAATTTTTTTTATATATACGTAATCAACAATCTAAAGCAAAGTGCACTTCTATTTCTCGATTGGATCGATATATGTCTAGGAATAATCGAAAAGACATCACCCAAGCTTGCGCTCTACGCCGGTACTAGAAGTCGGCAAGGGAGATAGGCGGGCCTAGGTCACAGCTACTATACCATCGTGGCAACGTCGCAATTCACCTGCCCTAGTTGACTGGCATTTATAGTCGCCTCTTGGCTCGTGAGCTCGGGTTTCGCGAGTTCCACAGCATCACGCCGACTAGCGGCCAAGAATCACAACTGTGGCCTTAAAGCTTGGCCTTAAGGTTGTTCAAGTGGGGAGAAAACATAATTTTATATTTGTATGAAATAGTGTTAGTTTTGTACACATTACTTGAGAGTACACATACTTATAACGGAAAAAAATTAGCTCATCTAGTTTTCCCGTAATGGCACTTCAAAGTCAAAATTTGTATGTTTTTACTTCATACAAAACTTGAAAACCAGTTAACATAATTAAACGAAAAAAATCACATCAAAACTACGTGTTTCTGTCTATGGCTTGTAGCATATAAAACCCGTTACAAAAAATGTTTATGTTAAATAAAAAATTTCAAAATTTCAATTTTTGTTTGGTACTTTTAGAAATGTATTTTAAACACAAAAATATTTTATAATGGGTTTGTATATACTTCAAGCCGTAGATGGTGCCGTGTAGTTTTGATAAGATTTTTTTCCATTTCATTATATTTACTGGTTTTAAAGTTTTGTATAAAGTAAAAATATGCAAATTTTGACTTTGAATTGACATTACGGGAAAACTGGCCGAGCTAATTTTTTTTCGTTAGAGATTAATGTACTCCTAAGTAATGTCTACAAAACTAACACTAGTTCATACAAATATAAAATTATGAATTTTTCCCCACTTGAACGCCCTTAACGAGACATATTAGAATGTGAGGTCGTCACGTCGCTGGGAACCAAACTGTTGAACGACAGGTGTGTCTTTCAATGACTAAAACCCAGAATGATGTCATGACCTGGTTCTTTTAAACATGTCTGCAATAGTTTCTGTTCTAAAGCCAGAAAAAAATAATAAATGTTTACTTTAAGACGACAATTAGTGCAGTCTCATAAATACGAATAAATGTATGAGTAACAGCAGTTTTATGTAAACGGTATTTAGAATATTTTTTTTAAATTATTATTAGAAATTGTTAGTTTCTTTAAACTGTTTTCAGTGCCGCTAGAGTATTCCCCCCATGTCATAACAGTAAAATTTCCGTGGTATTGTACATGTGGTTATTTTAATTATTAATAATTACATATACAATTATATGTTTCACGTTTACACAAGAGGTAATAGGACGGTACATATGCGCAGAACTCATTGAAACACTCGAAATGTTACTGACAGCATGAAATAATCATAACACTACAATTTAAAAGTAAATGAGGAAAAATATTCGTTATTCAATAAGTAGAGTAATGTAGGATACACCAATTGACGTAAATCAGTGACAATTTGCCTGGCATGCGATCCTGACTTTGATAATCCATTTATTAGGAAACAATTTTCGAAATCCTCTCAGCTAATGATTCATTTTTTCGTGGAAGCGAGTAAAAAAACTTTTAATGCACAGATCGAAAACGTTAGGTCTACCTCACAGCACTATTTTTTCTCGCAAGACGTAAAATATCGGCCCTCCGCCCTCTTGTAAGCAATAACCGCAGCAGATATTTACCATAGTCTGAGTGTGCGGTACTCTGCAGGCGTGGGTTGGTTCAGAGAATATAAGCCTCACAGGATATAATCCTCTCCCTTGTCCAGACTTGAGCACTTGGTCGTGGGAACTTCACCCTCTCCAACATTACTTCCCCTTAAACCTTCCACAATACAGTGTTGCCACACCTAGTATACTTCTGTTCTCATGTAACTCGCGTGTTTCATCCTTGCACGTGAGTTACGTGGTCCAATACCTGTATCAAACTAAAATAACATATTTCCTGCGAATGTATCAATAACATTCAGGCTCTCTCCAACACGCATGGACGAATATATTCTAATAATGGAAACATTTCAAACTGAGTGTTTTAAAATAAATGAAGTTTTATCTGACATGCAGTTTTATTTTCATAAACAACTTACTCCTCAGAGAAATAGTTTAAGTCTTGGTATGTATACGGGGCAACGGCGCATAAAAATGACATGTTGATGCCTGTAGCTTACCAAGACATGAATATATAATCCTGCCAACCAGTCAGTTTCCTACCGTTAGTTCTCCACCTCTAAATACACAGTTTAAGATCCTTTGTCTCGTCTGCAGTCCTGACATTAAGGGCCCTGTCCATCAAGCTTACGTATATGGAATTCAAATGGGTAGTAAATACATTCATAATTAGTAAATTCTCAACGAACAAATTTTAAACCAAATTCTTAAAAAAATTTGCTCTTGTGAAATTTCTTAGGAAGTACTAAGATAGAAACGATTAACAAATATTTTCTCATAGCATTTCTGTGAAATATAAATTTTAAAGTTACAGTTTTAAAAGAAATTATTAGAAAAAAACGCAATATTTATTGTATGAGAGTATTCTTCCAGAAATTTCCCATCGTATATTTTTGTTTGTAATAGTAATATTGAACAATTATCCACAGATAAGTAATACATTTTGACATTTATAGAGCACTAACGGGTCTGCCTACCTGTCCTTGAATTGTAATTGCGGTTAGGTTTATTAGACGAAATAACATAAAATACATTATATTTATAAATCTACGATAGGACACACTTCGAGATATGTCGTTCTAATTTTAAAAAATCAGCGTCTTCAAATAAATAATGATTCTTGGACACTTCAGTGTGGCTAAGAACGACATTAGAAAAAAAAACTAGGGAAAACACCTATCTTATTCGAAAAAAATACAGAAACATGCATCGCTCTAAAGTCATAACTTGCCACAAAATTTATGATATTGTCACTACTTAAAGTATCGCAGGAAAAACAATAATAGTATGAGCACTGCACGCCAGTTGAGTGGCTTGTCTATAAAGGCGATAGAGAATTACTTACGCCGGCCACCGGCACCCTTAGTACTCCCATCTATTTGGTTCCTCATACGCACTAAGTCAGTTTGTCTCAGTCTTCTACCTACAGATTTCTTCGCGAGTGTTATGACAAGGTCTATACACGTCTTGAAGGTGGTGACTTGGATCGCAGTATGTTACAAATACTCGTTATTGCAAATATGTTGAGCGTATTTCCACACAGCAAAAAAAAAAAAAAAAAAAAAATCGTTCTTTAACAAGAAAATAGCTTGTAAACCAGCGTCTAAACACTTGTCGGTCTAGGTACTACAACGAAAATGTCGCAAATCATATACTGATCTATATTTTCCAAATAGCTGTGGTGACTAGTGCATGGCCCCACCGGGGGGAGGGGGGGGTCCAGGTGTACCTCCATGTTCCGGGGCCGCAACATCATAGGTGGGTCATGGACTAGTGGGATATATTCATATGAGCAAAATGTTATATGTGAAACAAAATAACCTACAACGGCCTACCACATTTTAAAAACTATTTTTTTTTACAAAAAAAAAAAATTCTTTGAGACTGGCTGCCAAAAAAAAATTGCGACACTTCGAAAAACTTTAAAATTTACAAACATTTATTTGTTAATGCACAATTGTTAGTTGTAAACATATAAAAAAGTTTTTTTTTAATATACAGACATATTTGTATATTTACAAGCATACCCTGTACCTTTTCAATATTTTTGTAAACTACAGTAGTTCTCAAAGATTTTTTGTAAAAGTAGAATTTTTGTTTTACTGTGTAATGCATTGGGCGGCGAAGAAAAAATCCTTTCAATGTAGTGTACCTTCAAAACATTGCAAGCATTAACAACACTGTTTAAAGAGTTTTCTAAAAATGGCCAGAAACAGCTTTTTAGCATAATAATAACAGCATATAACAGTGATAATCTAGAATAATACGTGTCTTGTTAGTAAAACCCTACAGTGATTTTGATATAGAGTCCCCAACAATAAAATGACAGGGTTGTCTTCATAGTGGCTCCTTTTGCAGCGGTGTGACAGAAACACTGCGCTTCTGTTCAGAGTCTTGTGCACAAAAGCAGGAGAGTGATAAGAAGACTGCCAGTTTCCTAGTTCATCGATATTTGTTTCAGAATTTTACAAGTCCTGGTAGATACCGCAGACATCATGCATTAGGAAAATCATCCGTTATTAATGATTCTATCTGAGGATTCAATCTACTTTTGCACTGGCAACACTGCCCTAAGCCTTTTTTTTTTTTTTTTTTTTTTAACTACCGACCACACTCTCTTCCCCCCTGGCGTTGAGCCTCTCTTCAGCTGGCGGTAACTTCCTCCATTCTGGGCGTCGTGACGACCAATAACATTTGGACGCCTTCGAACATCGTCAGGCGTGTTAACTCGCAACCCCTTTCTTTCTCACGCCGGGGGTAGAGAGGGTGACTCACACTACAACCCTCAGTCGTTGTTCAAACACTACTGCCACTGAGAAGTAGGGGGTTGATATGTCGGCGTGCATACAACCCTCGAGAATACGCTGCTGTCTCCCCACGTGTCCTTGACAACCTAGACCATAGTGATAGTTGAATTCATACTGGGAATAAATCAATTACAGCAAGCATGCTATAGAATTATGGGTAGTTTATACTGTGACGTCACCAGGCAGTGTCGCAGTGTGAAGATGAAACTAATGTGCACTGCCTGAGCTGGGATGTGTAATGCTGTGTATACAGCCTACGTTCCTTCTACCCTCATCCTTATCTGCCTGGCACACCTGCCGTTGTATTTGCATTGTGCAAGTGCTGTTGAGATTAAATGCCCGTGTTTCTCTATGCTAGCAATCTTCGCGTTACACTTTTAACTACAGGCATTATGTCCGGCCATCCTGCTTTCGGTTTTCCACGGTTTCCCGAAATCGCTCCGGCGAATTCAGTGATGGTTTCTTAACAAAGGCCATGGCCGACTCCTGACCTTGTAGCAGGTTGTGTGCCACGGTCTATAATGACCTCGCTTGTAGACGAGACGCAAAGTCCACTGACCTTACCTTTCCTTTCTGCTTGAAGCTAAGCTTGTTTTCTTTCTTGAGAAGCTGACAGTATAAAACACACGAGTGCGCGCATTTTAAAAAATGCAAAATTGATAGCCCAGAACTGGATCACATTGCAATATAAGAGGCATAAAACGAGAAAAATAATTACTAAAGCAATATATATATATATTGTTAAACTCTTTTTTAAAACATATGATTGCAAAATTTCACATGGCTAAGACCAAAGAGCAGAAAATAATCTCTATGTATAAGAGAGAACCCTGACAGTCTGACTGACTGACTGACGTATCAAACTGCAGCTCAAACTGCTGGACCTAGAAATGTGAAATTTTTTGCCTGGGCTCTCTTTTGCTCGAGGCGAGCACTAAGAAGGGATTTTTTGAAATTCGTCCCCTAAAGGGGTTAAAAGGGGTGAAATATGTTACATAAGATTCGTCTACACAGCTCTAACCAGACGGCTTATCATCGTGACTTTTATTTCAATGTGTGAACCATAAACAATCATATTAGCCTATTTAAGGTTTTTTTTTTTTTTTTTTTTTTTTTTCGATATTCAACCATCAAGGAAGAGAAAAGATATTAAATGTGTTTTCAATCAATTAACGATATATATCGAACCCTTCGGGATACAGAGTGACTTTTTACTTAAAATTGATGCTGATGGGAATTAGCAATTTTTCGATTTTTTCATTTTGAAATTTGACTCCCAAAGAGAAAAAAATGTGGAAATGTATTTCATTAATCGTCTGTACAGCTCGAACATAATGAACTATCGTCGTGATTTTACTTAAATTAGATACGTATACCAATATATGCCCAGAACTTTAAGACGTTTCGAAAGTCTTTAATTAAAGGGGTGAAAAGACGTTTAACGTGTTTTCGATTATTTTTTCCATTACTATCGAACCAGTCGAGATATCGAAGGGCTGCTTACTTCAGAATATTGTTTACGTAAACACTGAAAGTGTGTTTCAGGAAATTTTCCGAATTCGACTCCAAATATGTAAAGTAAGGTAAAATATTTTTTTCGATTCGTGATCGAACAAAACCGACAAACTCCGGTAGGCGATTCCTTATGAAGAAACAAGCATAAATTTTATTTTGTACTTTTCACCTAAACCTAATATTAAGGTAGTAATGAGTTTCTGAATATCAAAATTTATAATCGTATTTCCCCAAATTACCGGAAACTAAATTATATATATATATATATATATATATATATATATATATATATATATATATATATATATATATATATATATATATATATATATATATATATATATATATATATATATATATATATATATATATATATATATATATATATATATATACTGTACATTGTACATACATTGCTTAATACTGTTCGAACCTTCAAACCATCATCAAATACAGCTTGATACTTTCCAAACTTATGAAAGTAATAAGGGTGGCTACCTTCTAATTGTATACAATTTTTTACTGTCAGGATCTTCAAACATTTGAAGATGGTTTATTGAGAAATGAGACCCGTGTAACAAAAAGGTTTGCAACTGCCTGGGACATACCGTTCATGCTCGAAACACACTTGAATATTCGCGCAGACATACAGAGCCTACAGCATAGGCAATCCTGCGAACATCCATGAACAACAACTGACACTGTACTATTATTTTTCTCTTTCAAGTATTACTTCACGAAGTTGTTCGTGTTTGGTTTATTATCAGCATGACGAACACTATACTATTACACATGTTTCAGCTGCCTGGGACCTACCATTTTCGTTCACAACTGCTACTATATCTACGCATAATGCTAGCAACAAACTGATTTGCGACTTTAACAGTATTGTACTTGTTGTTTACAGTGAATGTCCACTATCGTAAGTTTGCCTATGCTCTAGGCTCTGTATGTCTGCGAGAATATTCAAGTGTGTTTTGAGCATGAACGGTGTGTCCTAGACAGTTGCAAACATTTTTTGTTACACAGGTCTCATTTCTTAATAAACCATCTTCAAATGTTTGAAAATCCTGATAGTAAAAAATTTGTATACAGCTAGAGGGTAGCCACCCTTATTACTTTCATAAAGTTGGAAGGTATCAAGCTGTATTTGATGACGGTTTGAAGGTCCCAACAGTATTGAGCAGTGCTGAAAATATAGTTTTTTTTCCTTCAGGTAATTTAGTTTCCGAAAGTTTGGGGAAATGCTGTTATAAATTTTGATATTCAGAAATTCCTTACTCCCTTAATATTAAGTTTAGCTGAAAAGTGCAAAATAAAATTTCTGCTTGTTTTTTCATAAGGAATCGCCTACCGGAGTTTGTCGGTGTTGTTCAATAACAGCCTGTATATCGATTTCACTGAATCTTCAGATATTGACGTGATTTTTGCTTAAGGTTAATGCTTGCTTAATTTCTTGAAATGTAGTATATTGATTTTTCGAAATTTGACACCTATCGTTGTGATTTTAACCTCAATTTAATACTTATATATGTTTAACATGTGATGGTAAGATTTTGCGAAATTCGATCACTGAAGATGTAAAAAGACGTAATATTGGTTTTCATTTACCCCATGATATCTACCTAACCAGTTGAGAGCTTTGCTTCAGAATGTAGTATGCGTAAATACAAAAAATAATTATTTCAGAGTATATACTGAGGAAATGACTCTCAAATATCCGGGGGTGGGGAGGCTAACGTAAACCTTTCAAAGCAGACGATCCGAAAAAGCAAGTACAGCCATACAGAATTATTTTACAGGGAAGTTAACATTCTGCAATTATATCGTTACGTATGGGTTACCTCTATGAGCGAAGTGACGGAAAATTGTTTTATTTATAATGACCTTTCTGAGGTATGTATTGAAGGCACAGTCATTAATAGTCGTGCTCGAGATAAATTAATAATCATACTACGTTTACTACTTATACCATCTGTATACATACACACAATTCACCACGTTCTGTTCTAGGTACTGATCCTACCTCTTTCGCACCCCTTATAAGAGGTAATTATTTGCCACGTTTCGAAATAGTTGCCTTTCCTGTCTCATCCATATTGTAGATTCGAGAAGTTGCAATTTAATGACACTTGAGCGTATGTGACAGATTATAAAAAAAAACTTTGTTCTTATTAAGTGAAATGCATCTCCTTAGAATTAAATTGACTATACTTTCAAATAATATAATGTAAACATATGGTTATAGGGCTAATTTTACCTCCGAAATTGTAGTTAACATCCCTGGAGTAAGTCAACATGTGGTGGATCTAACTCCGATTCTAAATTGGATTTTTCTTACCTTGATTTATTTCGAAGTATTGCACTTTCATCAACGTGAGCAGAGAATCCCTACACCAAGTATAATTCACATAAATTCAGATTTGCCCATAGCCACACCGGCTACTCACTATTTTTTCATATCCTAGCTTGTTTAACTAACTGCCATGTTTGTTTCTATCTGTTGTCTTGGCTCCTAGCTGTTCTCATAAATGTGTGTATTTGCCATCTGGAGTTTAGAGTGTAAAGAAAATGCCGATTATAAGATTCAAAAAGATCACGCGTTCTGGAAGAAAAACGTGAAATATACGGTGACGGTTTGTGCTATTGGGCTGCAGCCCTCCCTGGTTATTTGGGAATTACAGTAAATAATTTTAATTTTCACTGCTGGTGTTATGGATGATAATTTGAGTTATATATTTTGAACTACCTTTTCGCCAAAACCGCCAGCCGATCGCGAAGTCTGAGGAATACGAGAAAGTTTTAAATATTTACTTGTGTACGCATTTCATGCCTCGGGCGGTCTGAACCAGGCAGGGCTGCGAGGCGAGCAGCCCGTCTGACCTGGCTGGCGCATGCGCAGTGAACGTCCCGGTCTGGTGAACCCTGGAAGAAGAAGGAAGGGGGGGTGGTGTCTTGGCATTTGGCGCGCTTGTGGGCTGCCAGGCTTGTAGCCCGCACAGTGCGCCACGCTACACTGCACTAACGACAGACGCAACTTGTCACTCAACTCGCTCGTTTCGCGACATCACTGCAGTCAATCGTACCAACATTTACTGACCTGTCCTACACACCGTGGCGCTTCCTATGAACTTTACACGTTTCGCGTACGCGTCTTAGTTAATTACTAAAAAAATCTAATATGGTAACTTTATTTTTACAAAAAAAAAAAAAAAAAAAAAAAACAACTGAAACATATTAAAAAACTGGTCCAAATGAGCTTGTTTCTACATATATGGAATTTTTCAACCTATTACGCCAAAAAGAATAGTTTATTTGTAATATTCTGCCATAAAATCACCTCAAATTGCAACCGTTTTCTTGATGCGGGATGATAAGTTTTAGACGTTGCTCCTTCACGTCTAGGCGTTACAGTAAACATTTTTGCAGCCTATTTTTTCACACGAATTATAACGTACTTCATGCAAAATAATAAATTAATATCAACTTAAAATACAAAGCAAATATAAGTGACAATTTTATTCATTTTTAAATAACATACATTACAGCGGAGCACTTTATCGAACCATATTGCAGAGAAATAAAATATTAAACTCGTAGACGAAAATTTCAAAACTTGATTTTCTGCCCGGCCACCACCATAACCATTTATAAAATACAAAGGATTTTTTTTCTGGATGTCCTTTTCAGATACCTTAAAAATTGGTCTTATTTATGATTCCGCTGTAGACAAGCCAGAAAGCCATAAACTAATGTACCCTCCCTATATGCGAGTATTTCGTAATAGAGGGAATTACCATTAGAATTTACCATTCCATATCTATTAATTCACTGATTTTATTGAGATATTTAATCGAATTTTAATATTTAAGGTCTTACAAGTAATTTTTTTTTGTTTCTTTATATTTCTATTGTGAATAAATACCTTTCTTTATGTTTATAAAAGTCGTTGTTTGAAGTCTCTAACCTCCCTTCTTGCGTACGGCACTTATCCTGTATAGGCCGTTCACGATAAAGTGAGCACTATATAACAAGATATTGCGAAATTTGTTCTAAGAAATGAACGACAAATGAACCTCACGTACAAGTAACGGGTATTCACACAATAGTTAAATGACCATTTAGTTGAAACATGTTTTTGACTTAATATTTTCATTTTCAAATACAGTGACATGTAGTAAAGTTAAAAATGTAAAAAAATACGTACTGTAGTGCATTAAATTAACGGTGCCGTTTTCTTAAATGTGAATCATTGTGATTTGTGAACCTTAAAAACAACTGAGCTGTGATGTCAGTCCGATGTCTGGACAACACTCTCTGATGTGATTTCGACTTGGCGTAACTTTCCACGTAGCTGCCCTTGTTTTCTTCCACCTACTTGCTACTTCAAGTGCTCAACACAGTCATCCAAAGGTATGATACATTTGTCAAAATTATTTTTGTGGATTTTGTGAATTTTGTTCTAAAAAAATTACAGTAATCCAAAGTCATGTTAAATTTGTTAAAATTATTTTAGTGGAATGAGTGAATTTTGGACCAAAATAAATCAATAGCATTAAATGTTTTAAACTGAGAAAACGGAATGGCTGTAAATGCTTGAAACGTTACTTGATTTCCCCTGCTAGGGACTAGGGAGACCCCTAACAGAATGTTTCTTTAAAAAAGTGTTAATGAATCTACCAAAATGATAAATAATGTTTAGACACTATAACTACTGAAATCTCACCATTCTGCACCTTGAAATCCAAAATTTTCTGGGAGAGGACCCCCTTATTTTATTGGGGGATAAGTGTTCTTCCTCGTATATGCAACCCTACCTGTGTCATATTACACGAGCCGCGCCTGGAAATATATTTAATGACCATTGCATGCAGCCAGAATTGGTGGATCCCAGACACATCCATAGTATGGAAATACGCGGTATTATTTACATACCTATGGTCTTAGGTAAACCGCTGTAACCCACATGAGGACAACACAAAAAAAACGGTTATCTTTGAATTAAATTAAAGGGACTTAAGTGGATCTTTTGAGTAGAAGATTTAACAATTTATTAGATTATCACATTTCATTGTTACAAGATTTTACTTACCTATAAAACCACGTTATCTCATTTTCGCCAAATTTGAGGGTTACAGCGTTTTACCTTAACACTGTCGAATGCGATATGTAAAAAAGGTAAATGGAAACATTTTAAAATATTTCAAGAAAACATATCCACAGTTCGAATAGTCATCTTGAATGAAGTAACTTACTTTACCGATTCATATATATATATAACTTCAATTTGTAGCAATCATAATGATTCTACATATTCTCTAATTAACTCTAGTTTTTGACAGATATATAACACTACCTGAACTCTGGCACACACGGGTAAACATTTCTGCAGCCCGTTGGAACAAATAATTGTCCAACAAATAATACATATTTAAAATCCCATCAAATATAGCGGGTAGTCCTTATTGTTGACAGCGCTTAGGCCCTACTGTTTGGAGACAGAACGACACGTATACAGAGACAGACAGAGAGGGATAGAGGGAGAGTGTTGAATGATGCGAGGAGGAGACGTCCATATGAAATGTGAGAACGAATCCTCTCACGTAACTCGATATTTTAATAATGATAAAAGCGACCTGGCACCTGATACATAGCAGGTACTTTTCCTCCTGGGACGTAGCCGCCACACAGCGATGGTGGAACTGCTTGTTGCTTGCAGGCCTGCCACCTGTTGTTTTTTTGCCGCGAAGAAACAAGAGAACGCAGACAAGCCTGCAGATGCCGCAACCTCTGTCTATGTCCACACGAACGAACTCCTGCATCGTCTCCTTTGTTTGTCAGAACTGATTGAAGTTACATCGGTGATGGTGTCTAGGGTGTCTGCGGAGACTGAAGAAGAGAAGAGGCAGGAGAAGGCGGAAGAGAGATGTGTGCGACAAAGCAAGGAAGCTAAAATAGTCGCAACTCTAAGTTTTGCACAATTAAAAACTAAAAGACGGAAGCAGTAAAAATTAACAGCATTTACATCGCATTGGTTTACAGCGAAGCGTACAATGTTACTTACTGTTTAAAAGTTCAGTAGACGAAGACGAAACCGTAAATGTTTGACCAATTACAGAAAAAGTTGGCAGTCCAACGAGACCATTTATAACTCGCCTAATAACTGCATTCCTGAATCAACCTTCAATATGCATGCCAGAGTCAAGACTAGGTATATTTATGGTGAAGAATGAAGAAATATACTTTTTGATGTAACTTACATCTTCAGTAAGTATTAACTACACGATGCGTGATAATTACTGTATTTTATAATTGTCTAGTTACAAGTTTCATCCACGATATTGAAAGATAATCGTTACAGAAAGAAATACAAAATTCAAAGCACGTTCCTTTGTTAAAGGCAGTGTGTAGTTTGCGTTTTGGCGAGGCTCTTTGTTATTTCTGAAATGTTCTTCTTATGTCTTAATAATTTAACTTTGCAAAGCCCCCTCCCCTAACTAATTTTTCCTTTTATAGTAATTTTTTTTAAATTTATATTATATTAAAAGATTTTAATTAAATCCATTATAAATCGATTGGGTATAGATAAGTCGGGAGTGCGACTTAAGGAATTAATAGTTTTATTGGTATGAACATTTAAAGAAATGTTAACATGTAAAAATATTTTTAAAAATAAGTAAATAATTACATTTTCTCAAAAAAAAATTTTTTTTTCGTTACATGGTTTGATTTTATTTGAGAATAAAACATTATTAGAATATGTATTTAAGTATATTGTTGAAAGCGAAAAGTGAAAATATTACACATATATATATATATATATATATATATATATATATATATATATATATAAAATAATAATTTTTAGTTTAAAAAGGATTGATTGATTTTTAAGACGACAGCTCAGTGGACACCTCAACAAGCTGCGGAAGAAATGTGCATCATTTAGCCGCTTTGAGAAGGCAGTCAAAATGAGCGTTTTGTGGTTTCATGGTCGGGAAAAAAAGGGAAATTTTGAGGGAAATTAGGGCAATTTGTTGATTTAGACGTGCTGATTAATATATACATGACACTGAATATTTTACAATTGTTTGAGTATAAGTTAAACACGTATAAAGACAACCTGACAGTATTACAAGGACAGGGGAAGGTATTACTAACCAGGTTTTCAAATTGAATTAATTCCAATTTTACAATTAGTCAATAATCGCAAGTTAAGTCGAAAATATAGAATTTTAAACGTTTCAAAGTCAGAATATTGTAAACTCCCTCACGAAACTTTTTCGGTAAACGTGGCTCTTTAATTGTCGTCTTGCATTTTCCTAAGAATAATTTGCTAGCGGTTGTCGGTAAGTTTAGGCTGACGTGTACATGAACTCAGACAAACATTATTTATATGTTTGTGTACTGTCTGCTTGGCGACACAGTGGTACAATATTATTGTACCTGCACTTTGTTTCTTGTCTATTGTTGGTTCAGAGCTATCCACGAAACCTCAAGTACGTCAAAAGGCGTGTTTGAAATAGCCTAATTGGGGATTTAGGGTTTAGGAATTTAGGGTGTATGGTTTCGAACGTCAAATATCAGCACTGCAAATGGCAGACTCGGAAACAAGAGGTTTGATGTAGTTTCGATGTTGTTTTGTTATCTCTTTCGTATCCAGGTTTACGAAAAGTCACTTCTTTGCCCGGGTAGAGTAAAATTTTAACTCGTTAAGTTTACAAACTGATACGTTCGAGGGACGAATGTTTGGTTTAAAAAGTGAACCTAGCTATTTGCTCGCATTTGTTTGTCACTAACTAACTAACTTGCTACGATATAGCGTATCTTTGTGACTAGCTATCTCTAAAAGGTTAGTTTGTGTAAAAATCCGTTGTCAATAAATAATACTTTTACCGCACAAAAGCATTATAAAATAACGACTTTTTAGTTATTCTATCCTTTCAACAAAAATCTAATTAAAAAAAACTATACCAGCAATTTTTTTATTAAATTACAAAGTAGGAAAATAATTTTTAATACAAACATGTATTATAACTGTTTATACAATAAAAAATAATCACGATGTTTTGTTCTTTAGTTATATAATGCTTGTGGTAGATAGTTAATAGTTTCAGTTGAAATACGGGACCATAATACTTGAATCAACAACAGCAGGCGACTTTACGGACCTATTTGGGGATTTAGTGTGCTACTCTACCTCAGTACATTTGAACCCTAAATCCCCAAATTTTTAGGCCGTAAAATTGGTCACGTGGTCGATTTAGGTACCGTAATGGCAGTCTTCTACGGATTCGAACATCGCTACAGGTGACTAACTCACAAGAGTTTTAATTCTAGTTTGTCTCCATATTTGGTAAATAGTTTTGTGGTATTCTATATAGAAGAGTTTACGGCAGAAGTAATGATTTCTTATTTGTCTGGTAATGAATAGCAGTAAGTGTTCAAGGGACAGTAACTTTTAAGTGAATGACATAAAACAGCAACGTTTCAGCGGTTAATTTTTATCCCACTTCATTTCGGTTCGGTTTCCTCTTTATCCAATTCCTATTCGATCAGATCCATTGAAGTCACCAACTCGTGGACGTGTAAATTAATTTTTTTTTGTTCCACCATCGAGCAGGAAATAAAAGAGAGGGAGAGAGTCGTATGAAATATTTCCGTAAATGAGAATTATTTCACATCGCTAGCAAGGGGAGGTATCTCTCTTGCGCCCGGCAACGTTGATCGACAAACCGATAACAGATCAGAGGACAGATAATCCTTCTCCTGGGAACTGTAATCGGCGAAATGGCTGCGTTCCCTGACATCCTGACGCGGCTGTATGTCTGGGTTGGCGGCGTAGTCGACGACGCACGGGATCAAATCCAGCGAGCCGGTCATACTTACATACGTTATGTAAATGTGCGCAGTCCAGATATGGGCCGTACATCAACAGCGACTACGTATATGCTTCGAGGGAAGAGTTCGTTTGTTTACCGTTCGCTATAATTGAGGCAGCGTATGTCTGCCGTCTTAGGTTGAATGGAACTGACGGTGTATGAAACACTGCACCCGCGATAGCTTTCAGACATCAATATAAACTTGTGCATATACATACAAAATTACCAGAAAATATTCATATACGAGTCGTGTGATATAGGAATTAATGTTTTTTAATACCGTATCAATTCGGCAGAATGCACTTCTTCAGAGGTGGAAAATGACTAGAAGGAAATTATATAATAAAACATTTGTGGTATTACGTTAAAAATGTTCTTCTAGTAAATTTTTATTGTTAATAACTTATCAGCAAAACCGTCCTAACAATTAGTGTGTCTGTTCGAAAGTTAATATAAATGCTAATGTGTAAACTATATTTAAAAATACATTATATAAACACAACACTCTTAAATGATTTCATTGAGTAAAATTGATGAAAATAAAATAAATTCTATTACACAAAATATATTTTACACAAGTTGAAGCCTTAGACCCTTGCGGAGGGTCTGAGGGACTCCAGCTACCTCACCCTGCAAGGGTAGCATTAATCCTAAGCCCTACAATCCCTAACACAAGAACAAATTACAAAAGAATACATCTGCTACTGTTTGTATCAGAGTAGGCCGGTGAATAATAAATATTTGAATTGGCCAATAAAATTTACCCCATAAAATTACTTGGACGGCAAACAACTGAAAATCACAAAATACACTTTTCGTGCTTATCTACAAACTACCTAATTTTCAGGTAAAGTTCTCTACAGTCTAGGCCACAGACGACTAAGATATACAGACTGTCAATGCCTAGGCTTTTCGTGTTGCACAAAATTTCGTGTCGCCCTGGTGGTGGGGGACCGAAGCTCGGGGTTTTGGAGGTCTGGAGGGTAGCGCTGCCATGTAGGAGACATCAGAACTAAACTCTTCAGACAGAAGGCAGGTAGCTAGCTGCCTGATATGCCGGATGTCCCCTTTTGTCGAAGGGACTTGCAAGGGTGGATAGGGGGAAGGGGGTGGTATAGTAGAGGGTTGTGACTCAAGGTCGCCTTGTAGAGGGCAATAAACCGCAATAAAGCTACAATGCAGAAGCTACCCCAGTCGTCTGGTCTCGGGATGAGAATATACATAGCCTAGAACTGAAAATTTCCTCACCACACTGCTGGGTCATTCCATTGTCACCGGTGTGACTTACAGACAGTTTCAAACACAGAAAAACTAACTATCTGAAAATAAAATGTGTTCTTGTGCAGTTCATTATTAAACCACTCAGTTGCCCTATATAATTAATACACAAATGATAACATATAATTTGATCAGGTGAAGTTATCATTAGAAATCCTTGCCTCAAGGATGTTACAAATTTTGGACTTCTTGTATCATAATTGTGTGAATGTAATACCAATAAAATTTCAATTCGTTCAGGACTACATTTATACAAAATCTGTAGTTTTTAAATATGTAAACATAACAGCTAAATAAAGTTCTTAATTAATTTTGCATTATAGTACTGACAGTGTGGTCCCGTCACGGGTGTGACGAAATGGTTTGTGTCAGGGGAAAAGTTTTTTACTGTCGTCCTATTATCTTCTAGCTTGTTTCACTCAACACGAACTAGCAAAAGTTCACAGACAAAAAATTATACTTAGTTTTTCAGATATAAATAATTATGCTTTATTAGTACGCCCTTAAATCTGGATATTTTAATACACTGAGAAGATTTTCTTTATTCATGTAACGAATGTCACCATTGTTTGCTTTGAAGTGTTTACCATTGGTATCACAAAGTACGAAT